>OY747717.1:12435000-12730000 GCA_963556495.2 Valencia hispanica | reverse complement strand
CGTTGTAAAGGCCGCAAGGTCCAAGGTGTGTGAAAAAAGTAGCGACTTATGGTTCAAAATTTTACAGTAGATTTGGGTTAGGGTTTGTCTTGAAAAAAAAAAGACCATGCATGTTCATCCTCTCCAAAGAAGTACCTCACCCAATTGTGTTTTAAAGCAAGCAGGACTTGGAACAAATTCAGTGCAGAAAGGCTGAAGAAAGAATGTCAAATCTGCAGAAAGGCAGCAGGCATAGAACAGAGCTGAGACAGTGCACTAAAATAGAGAACAGCATGATAAGATTACACAGACAGTGCTGGAGATGGGCACTCAATTGATGAGAGACCACAGAACCTCCTAGAATCTTTGTTCAGCAGTGATGTAAAGCAAAGCCATCATTTATGCCTTACTGTGGTAAATCTGCAGAATTTTATTTAACAAGTTGGTCCATCACACTTTGCTTAAAAAGTGAGGAGCATAAGGTTCTATGGCATGAAGAGGCCAGCCAGAAAAATAACCTTCCAGCCACCTTACAACAATAAGTGCTCAATTAGTTGGGCTTCCCTATACGACTGCGGTATCTATTTCAGGGGTCATGTAAAATGTTACTTCTAAAATGCTTTTTTGCTTTGCTAATACAATCCTCATATGCATATTAGATGACAAATCTCACCATTAGATTAGTAATGTAGTATATGGAAGTGATTATATTTTAGTTTCGTGATGCACTATGCTTTGATCAGAAACTATTAACCATAATCCATGTTCATTTAATCTTTTGCAGTAATATAAATTAAGTATGTATTTGATATTGCTCCGCTATTCATAAAAATTCAGCAATTCATGGTTTTAGTGTTTGTTATTGTGTGGAGGAAGTAAAACAGAGACACCTGCATAAAAAAAACCTTTTATTGTAGAACAAATTTCAGGTTAATTCCTACATAGAGAAAAATAATTTAAAATGTTTGTTTTGGGGAAAACTGCTTGCAGAAATGTATAGTCATATTAACAATCTCAAACTAACAGAAACATCTGGAAAACTTCCTTTCCTTGCATCAAACAACTTCCTTGACAAAGGAGACCCTGGCGCAGCCGGTTGCCGGCAGGGCCCGTGGACTCGTCACTGCTGCCCCCCGGGCCCCTGCATCGTAGCTGCTGGACATTCCCCTGGGGTTCTCTTCTGCTCCTCTCTTGGTGGATGGGGTTGGCCCCGCCCTGGTCCGCCTGGGGCTCTGGGGGTCCTTTGGACATCTTGACTCCGATCTCCTTCATGTCTGCATCAATTCCTGGGAGACGGATTGATGGCTGCTCACACCAGCTATCGAACACTCTTATGGAGAAACCTTATATGGACCAGCATGGTCACACACACACATAGGTGTGAGGTTTCCGGTGTTTACAGATCTATTCTTGGGCTGAGGTTATCATTACTAGATCTTGATTAATCGGCACCATGAGCTTTTCAGTGACGTTGTTGTATTTTTATATACATTTTTGTGGTGTGTAATGTGGTTGTGTAGTTCTTAGTTCACAATGTTTGGTTTGTTTTGTCAATGTTCCTTTTTTTGTTTTTTTGTTTTTTTCCCCTCTCTCTGCTGTCCTGTGGGTGTGGAGGCAGACTTCGATGTTTTCCTGTGTTTTCTTTGTTCCCCTTCCTCTCTTGTATTTTCAACTTACTTTTTGTTTCCTACCTCTCTTCTTCATCTTCTTTCTTTCTTCCCCTTAATTCCCCGTCGCTGTGTCCATAACATCAGGAAATAAAACCTAGAGCAATTCATAATAAAGAATTTTCACACATATATGTCAAGTGGAGTACTATAGCAATAGCTGTAGTGCTCCGCCTGTGAAAGTAAACCTGTTGGGCTTCTACTGGGTACTGATACACCAATTCTGAGCTCCACACTCCCAAACAGGACACGTTAAAAAAAAAGAAGAAAAAAAAGAAAGAAAACAATGGATTTTAATGCTGGATCCGACACTGAAGAAACCTTAAATGTTTCCAAATGTACATATGATAGACACACAACCATACAGCTATGAGCCTGC
Organism: Valencia hispanica; assembly: GCA_963556495.2. Taxonomy (NCBI): domain Eukaryota; kingdom Metazoa; phylum Chordata; class Actinopteri; order Cyprinodontiformes; family Valenciidae; genus Valencia; species Valencia hispanica. The sequence goes on along the minus strand of OY747717.1, from coordinate 12,727,975 downwards.
TGCACGCCAAAGAGAGCAGAGAGAGACCAGGGGAAGGATTAATGGCCAAAGAAAAGAGATAGAGCTTTGGTGTCAGTACAATCAGTGGAGAGTCGGGCAGATATCATGGTGAGACCGATGTTAGCATAAACTTGTGCTAACATCACAATTTTGTACAGATTACTATCATGTACCAGAAAATTAAAAACACCAGTATTTGTCAGCTAATATAGTGATATATATATATATGGTCCTTGCCAATAATAAACAATAAGGAGCTTTTCTAAGTAACTCGTTAATATATAATAATAATAAGGTGGTATCGCTCTTTAGAGAGAGAGAGAGGCGACATACACATTTCCTGATACCCCTTTTGTACTGCTTATTTGACAACACATATATCATGTCCCATCTAATTTTTGATATTGTTCTTTTAACACAGTTGGTAATTAGCAGCGTAGACAACAAGACTTACAATGCCAAGATCCTGTCTGCGTAGAGCTGAGCCTCTGGTGGATCCATGACCACGTCTCACGCCTGCTGCAGCCCCAGAAAAAGCCGCTGACAGCAGTGCAATGAAGGAACTACGCCTTGTGTCCGTCGCACCTAAACTTTGCTTCTTCATCCCATGTTGAACTCCATCACATCACTGGAATGGTAAGTGAGCGCCACATATGACCATGTTTTTCGTAGCCGAAGCAGAAGTGAAATCTCGTCTTTTCAGCTGCACATAACGCACCCAGGAACGGAAGATGGCTCCGTTTTTGTTTTTATTTGGACATTTATGGCCTTGATGTCCTGACAGCCAGCTGTTTGTACAGCCTCCACATACACAATAATTTACAATTTTAAGACAAATGCACCCAATATAAAGCTAGTGAACACACGGACTCTCGATAACATTACCGCTCTACCTGATAACTACCTACTCGCTACACTGAGCTGAGACGGTGCATAGCATATGACTCCCTTCGCTTACGTCACACGTCCCGACTATAAAACTTTTTTATTAATCTGCTCAATACTGTCCGCTTTTTGAAAATTGTTGAACTGTGCATACTCTAAAACAGGCACCAGTTACATTCTTAAAAAACAGGAGATAAAAACATGTAAAAAAAAAAAAAGGTAATGGGAAAAATCTGCAAGTTCAGCATTTTTAATTTTTTATTTATCAAAACTTGATGGTAAAAGGAATAAAGTAAAAAAAAACATTATGCTACAGTCCCTGCTTGCCAGCCATGACTGCTCCTCCTATTAAGATTAAGAGTGTTTTCATCAAATGTTGGTGTATTGGGTTTAAGGAACACTTTACATGACATAGGATGATGAGCGAAAAATGTTTCTGATGCAAAATCACTTTGAACAAGTAAAGACAATACATGTAAAGACACAAAAATCAAATCATAGTGTAATTTTTACATCATTTATTATGTTGTGGGTGCTTTAGACCAGGAGTCTGTAATCTCTATATTATGATCCAATAAAAATATTTTGTGGTTCAATTACATAACTATTTCTAATTCACATTTTTTAAAGTATGTAGCAACAATGAGTGCATTTTCTCAAATGGATTGTTTCATAGTTACGGAAAATGAGCGGGAAAAGGCACATAATTTGCTGCCTAATGGCAAAAAAGTACTGTACAAAAGACGTTTGGAGTATCATTGCAGTGAGCAGAATTTTAAAATTAACAAAGGAGGACTTCCTGACATGTATGATGTGATAATAATTGGCGACATGGAAACCAGATCAATACATTCAGGGGTGACTGTGGCTCACTGTGGGAAGAGTAGCCGCCTTGCAATCCAAAAGTTGTGGGTTTGTTCCCAACTTCCTCCTGCCAGGCACTTAGCCCCCAAGTTGCAGAGTGATCTGCATATTGATAGCCATTATGTGAATGCAACTGGGTGAATGTGGTTGGTATATAATTTCTGTCCTTTTAAGATGATGGGAAACACAAAAAATAAGTAGTCCTAACTAAACACAAGAGAAAACTAAGAAACCCAACACAATTCAGACATTTTAGTAAAACCGTTCAGACTACACTCTTTTAATTTACTTTATTAAAAACATTCCAAAGGACCTCAAGAGTCACAAGTGGCTCCAGATGCATAGTTGCAGATCCCTGTTTTTGTCAGCAACTGTTCCCCACTCATTCTTCCGCTCTAGTTTTATTGCTCAACCATTCTCTTAATATCTCAGGTATTATTTCATAACTTAATGTTCATAGGAGAACTACAGCAGACATAAGGTTTGTTTTGTGTAATATTTTGTAGTATACTGAAATGAAAATAATCCATGATGGAAGATATGGCCTACGATGGACTGGCGACCTGTCCAGGGTGTATCCAGCCTTTCGCCCTGTGAGTGCTGGAGATAGGCACCAGCACCCCCGCAACCCTGCATAGGATGGACGGGTACAGATAATGGATGGATGGAATATATGGCTGCTTCTATGGGAGGAACTTATGTCACCTGGACAGCACTTCATGTCAGACCAGAACATGGTATGCTGAAAATCAGCTGCGTTGACACTGTCACAGATTTTTGTCAAAAGAAACACTTTTGCAGTCATTTGTGGTTTTTGGAATATGTTTGTACTTTTTGTGCAGGAGGACATCGTCTACAGTGATGCGCGGTAGGTCTTGAAGACAGTGGGTATAAGAAGCCATTTTTGCCAGACTGTGTTTGGATAGTCTTGAGCCGGAATTGATGGGGCTGGCTTATCGTAACCAGGAAGGGACTGTACATAAACTCCCTTCCGCAATTCCGTCCACCTTTCTCACATGATGAACTTCATAGAGCCCTACTCCATCAGTCTGTACACCGGTGTGTCTGTGTAACTACTTCTGCTGGGATTAACAGGCAGCCTGTTGATTAGTTTGAGCACTGCTGCCACCTAGTAATTTAAGGCTTGTTTATAGTTCAAGCATGAAAGAAGGCAAAAGTCCACCTGCCTCTCGCGACCCCCTTTCCCAGCCATATCAGCCCCACTATTTAAGAAGCACTCGGTTAAACAATCAAAGAACATTTTTTTCCAAGTTTTGAATTTTTCTTTTAATAATTTATTTTAATTTTTTGCTGAATGTGTATCTATGTGTGCATGTACTGTGAACAAGTCTCTTATGTCTCAACTGACTTTCATCGGTCTATATTGAAATATGTCATATTTGATATTTTTAAACATTTTTTAACGCAAAACTTCCAAAAGATTGAGATGCAATAGAAAGAAATCACTGTGCATTTTGTCCAACAAGAGTCGAACAGGTAAGCCCAGTCTTTGCCTGTGTTCCACTTGCAGTGTTACACACCTTAAATTAGTAAGGATACTCTGACAGCAGAGTGTACAGCATAGCAAGTACACTTCCCATGGGTGAGACAGGAAGGTCGAGCAGGCAAAGACAGAGTAAAGCAGGGAGGTCACTGCGGCTAATCTCCTTTTGTGTCACTCTCTCTACTGAAAAAAAAAGAAAAAACTTGGAATACAAACATACTTAAAACTATAGACACATAAGTGTGCTTTGTGCCATGGTGATAACCTTCAAGAATACATTTTGAAGAACTTAAACTAATTGTCCTTAAGCTAAGATTTTTCATTTTGATCCAACCACATGGCAATTCTCGGCTCAGATTACATCTCATTAGCTGTGAACTCTAAGAAAAAAAAAATCTCCTGTTTTTGCTATTAGCATTTGTCTGCCTGATTCAGATGTGAGTAAATGAGCCTTTCACACCCCACATTAAAATTCAACCCGAGCAATTGCATGTCAGTTAGTTGCTTTGCATGAAAGTAAACATGCAGCATCATGACAGAGTGGGCTGTTAGCTGAGCCATAAACACTAAATCTGCAGGACTGCTGATCTTTCAGTAGCATGCCGCGGGTAATTATTTGAACAAAACTGTTCAGACAATATTATGGCTGAGTCAAGTTTTTTTGTAGAGTTACTTTAAGCTATTAAGAAATTCTTAATCTTACTTAGCAGACACAATATGAGAGAAGTAGAAACAATTAAATGATGTGTAACTTCACAGAGCTGAGAAGTTATGCACAAACACTAAAGATTTTATTTCATAAAGTTCTGCTTTGCCTGTGCCTGCTTTCTCCACTTCCATGTCTGAGGCTGCTCCCTCCACCTCCATGTCTGGGGCTGCTCCCTCCACCTCCATGTCTGAGGCTGCTCCCTCCACCTCCATGTCTGAGGCTGCTCCCTCCACCTCCATGTCTTGGGCTGCTCCCTCCACCTTCACGTCTTGGGCTGCTCCCTCCACCTTCACGTCTTGGGCTGCTCCCGCCACCTCCACTTCTGCAGCTGCTTCCTCCACCTCCATGGCTGCTTTCTCCAACTCCACGTCTGCAGATGCTTCCCTCCACATCCACATCTGCGGCTGCTCCCTCCACCTCCAGGACTGCATTCTCCAACTCAATTCAATTCAAAAATATTTTATTGATCCCAGAGGGACATTAAGTGTTGTTGTAGCTTATATAAGTAATTCTTTAAGGAGTTAATGATGGCTGTGGGCAGGAAGGATTTCCTGTAGCGGTCTGTATTGCAGCGAAACTGAAGAAGCCTCCGACTGAAGACACTCTGTTGTTGTATGACAGTCTCATGAAGAGGATGCTCAGGGTTGTCCATATTTTTTTTATTTTACGAAGAATCCTTCTTTGCATTATCATCTCCAGTGGTTCCACGGTTGTGCCAAGAAGAGAATCAGTCTTCTTTATCAGGTTATTGAGCCTTTTTAAGTCCCTGGCTTTGATGCTGCTACCCCAACAGATGATGGCTGCATAGATTACTCTCTCAACAATGGACTTGTAGAAGATTTGCAGCATCTTGCGGCAAACCTTGAGAAGTACAGTCTGCTCTGTCCCTTCTTGTAGATGGGACCAGTCTGTTATCAAGGTGAACTCTGAGATATTTATACACCTCAACCACGTCCCCTTTTTCTCCCATGATGGAAACAGTGTTTGACTTATCCCTGTTCTTTTCTGAAATCTACAATCATCTCCTTTGTTTCATTCACATTCAAAATAAGATGATGGTTTCCACACCATGTCACAAAGCGGTCCACCAGCTCTCTGTATTCAGCTTCTTGTCCATCTCTGATACACCCGACAATTGCAGAGTCATCTGAGTATTTTTGCAGATGACAGGTCTCTGATTTGTACTGGAAGTCTGTGGTGTTCAGAGTGAAAAGGAATGGTGAGAGTACAACACAACTCCACCCCTACAAATGCTTCCTCCTCATCTGCTTTCTCCACCTCCACATCTGCGTCTGCTCCTTCCACCTCCAAATCTGCGGCTGCTCCCTCCACGTCCACCTCCGCGGCTGGTCCCTCTACCTCTACTTCTGCAGCTGCTTTCTCTATCTCCACGTCTGTGGCTACATCTGCGGCTACTTCCGCGGCTACTTCCACCACCTCCACCATCTGAAGCTGCTTCCGCCACCTCCACATCTGCGGATGCCTCCTCCATGTCTGCGGCTACTTCCTCCACGTCTGCAGCTGCTTCCTCCACCTCCACATCTGCGGCTGGTTCCTCCACGTCTGCGGCTGCTTCCTCCACCTCCGCGGCTGCTTCCTCCTCCACCTCCGCAGCTGTTTCCTCCACCTCCATCTCTGCGGCTGCTTCCTCCACGTCTGTATTTGCTCCCTCCATCTCTTCCTCCACGTCTGTAGTTGCTCCCTCCACCTCTGTGGGTACTCACTCCACCTTCAACACCTGTGCTGCCCCCCTCTCCTGCAATCTGAACTGCTCCAACTGTTGATAACAAAAGAAGAGGTGGGAGTTGAGCTCAGGAAACTTCAACCAGAAAAGGCTGTTGGTCCAGATGGAGTTTGTCCAAGGCTTCGGAAGGACTGTGCAAGACAACTACGTGTTCCCCTGGAGAGGCTCTTCAATCTTCAGTTAAAAAAAGTCCCGGTGCTATGGAAGACTTCATGTCTCCTACCGGTGCCCAAAATAGGGCAACCGTAGTGCTGAAGGATTACAGACTGGTGGCTTTGACATCTCACATCATGAAGACCTTGGAGAGGCTCCTTGTCCGTCAAATTAAACTGCAGGTTGCTGAGGATCTAGACCCCTTCCAGTTTGCCTATCAAGAATACTTAGGAGTTGAAGATGCATCCCTTTACATGTTGCACCGGGCATACTCCTACCTGGATGTGCCTGGTTATTATGTTAGGATCATGTTCTTCGACTTCTCCACTGGTTTTAACACCATAAAGCCTCCCATACTGAGAAACAAACTTATGGGTATGGGTGTAGCCCCCTCCTCGATATCCTGGATTATGGACTATCTAAAATCCAGACCTCAATACGTCAGGGTGGGGAGATGTGTTTTTGGCACACTGGAATGCAGCACTGGGGTCCCACAGGGGACTGTGTTGGCTCCCTTTCTGTTCACGCTCTACACATCAGACTTCAGATACACCTCAGAGTCCTGCCACATCCAGAAGTATTCAGATAATACAGCTGTTGTGGCATGTGTGACCGGTGGACAGGAGGGGGAGTACGGGGACCTGGTGGAGACCTTCACTGACTGGAGCAAAAAAACTGTCTTCTCCTAGATCACTCAGTTTCTCTAATTCCAGGGAATCAACATCCCTACAATCAGAACCAAACATGGAGAAGCAGCTTTCAGTTTCTATGGTCTTTTAATCTGGAACAAACTTCCAGACAACTGCAAAGCTGCTGAAACATTTTTTTTTAATCACAGCTAAAAACCCATCTGTTTAGAGCTGCCTTTGAGTAATGTTTTCATGTGTGATGTTTGTGTGTGCTTCATGCTTTCTTGCTGTTTTTACTTTATATGCTTTGTCTGTTTTATTGCTATTTTTATTTTATCCCCTAATCATGTAAAGCCGATTGAATTACCTTGTTGTTGAAAGTGTGCTATACAAATAAAATTGCCTTGCCTTGCCTTTTCCACCAAGACTAAGGAGGTGGTGGTGGACTTCAGGAGATCTAAACCACCAAGACAGCCAGTCTGCATAGATGGGGAGGAAATAAGAGACTGTTGGAGTCCTACAGATACCTGGGTGTGGTTCTGGACCATAAACTGGAGTGGATCACCAACACAGATGCAGCATACAGGAAGGGACAGAGTCGCCTTTTCTTCCTCAGGTGGCTAAGGTCCTTTGATGTCTGCAGTGACGTGCTGCAGATGTTCTACCACACGCTCATCGAAAGTGTGCTTCTGTATGCTGTTGTCTGCTGGGGAAGCAGCACTATGGACAAAGACTGCAGACGTCTGGACAAACTAGTCAAAAGGCCAGTTCTTTGCTGGGTTGGGAGCTGGATCCTGTAAGAACTGTGGTGGAGAGACAGATGAGGAGGAAGCTGCAGGGCATTCTGGCTAATACAAAACATCCCCTCCATGATGTCGTGACCAGCCAGAGATGCAGCTGCAGTGAATGATCGATCTCTTTGAGATGCAGGACTGAGAGGTTCAGGAGATAACATCCAACATGTTTCCCAAATAATTCATTTGTTCTTGTTTTATTTTATTTTAATCTAATATATATTTGTCTAAATATGTGAGCACTGGACAGAGTGAATATTCCCTATTTTGGAGATAAAGTATATATCTGTCTAACTATGTACTCATAGCACAGAATTAAAGCAAGCGATCATGCAATATATTGCTAAAGAGCTCATATGTGATTAAAATATTACATTTTATAATAGTATGGAGTTAGCCAACAGTTCCCTCCAAAAATGACTATGATCAGTGAAAGGAAATCAACCAAGTGAGCACCCTGTAATTCACTTTTTTAATAAGGACAATTCCAACAAGCAAATAAAACAAACTTGAAAAAATACCAAACTTGTCTCTAAAATATGTAAAATAAGCTGGCAGCTGTGTATATTACCTGTACAGCATTTAATGTTGTTTTTATTTAATTTATTTCGTGTTTTTTTATATTGTGGGGAATGTCAACAACTCAGTGGGTGGTCGGTATGTCACAGAACAAATTGCATTTAGATAACTAAACTAATGCAGTTATGTATGTCCCAGATCACCTCTGGTTTTGGTCTAAACAAAACTGTCCTCATTGTTTTGAGTGTGTCCACACCTGTGTTTAGCTATGTCCGGAAATTGAGCACTAGGCAAAAACTGGGTTGAAATCTATGTTTGCAAGTTGTCAATGAATATCTACATTCACCAGCCACATTATTAGTACACTTTGCAAGTGACAGGTTGGGCCCCTTTCTAAAAGGCATGAAATTCTAAACCTGTTGACATCACTGATACAAATAATAATATAGAAACCTCAGTTTTCTTCCTGTCCACTTCCAAACCTGAAGTTCAGTGGGGTTTGTTTTAGACTAGTTGTAGTGCTGTTCTCCAGATGTTTGTGTAGTAAGAATTGTTTTTTTTGTCCATGTGAGCTAGAGATGTAAATGCAAATGATAAGATACAGTTTTAAGGTACACAAGATTTTGTTGTGATTGTTTATAGAGAGGTTTTTGTTATAGAAAGGTTATTGTTTAAAATGATATTGAGCCCCATGGAGCACATTTATTTCAAAGATCTTTTGTTTCAAGATACAATTTTAAATGTTAAATTATCACTCTATTGTTCCTAGGCCACACACCCCTGATTTGGGAACGTGCATTGCCACAGTAGAAGATAGGGTGCATAACACCAGACACAGTTTGGTCAGCAGTCTTTTGTTTTTCGTGACTTCAAATGGCGGTTTTCTTTTTGGGACTCTGGTAGTTTCTAGAGTTAAAGTTGGAGTGGTAGCAGCCTGCTGTTTTTCCTTTTCTGACATTATTGAGCGGAGAACCTGTCACACCAGTGACCAGCAAAATGTGGGAGCGTGTAATGAATGGAGAAGCCACATAAATGCGGAAATGCGCTTCTCTGGTGAGACAGACAACCGGATGGTCCAATCGTTTGTTTAGAACTGAGCCATGTTATTGGCTGAAGATTTTAGACAAATGCAACAGAACCACTTTATTTTTTTCTATTCATTTTTTAATCTCTACAAAATATTTATAGCTCTACAATGTTAGAACGTTGTTAAGAGGCATTAAAACAATTTTTTAAGCTAGCTTGTTTTGCAGATTCGGTAGAGCAGCTTTAAATGAATGAAACCTGTTGGATCATGTTAGCTGTTTATCTTATTTTTTCTACACATTACTACAGATATATTTTATTTCAGTTTCACCCTGTATCAACTTCTTCTTCATTTCTTTCAAGTGAGATAGTCTTTACCTTTTTACCATCTCTTTCTGTTCCTCTCCAGCCTGCAGCATCAGCAGGATTTACCCCAATAGGTCAGGTGTTAATGTGAATTTTCTGACTTGCAAAATCACATCGTTACGTTATCTCCTGGAGGTATGGATGCTGACAGTCAAACAGTGACTGTTCCTCTCTGCTGAATTGCTTCCTGTGTGTGCCATTTATAGAAGCAGGTAAGTGGACCTTGGACACCTATAAATATAATTGGGTATAATGTGGCTAGATAGACAAGTAGTGGAACCTTGAGAAATGAGACTAGCTGTTGCATTTCATTTTATTTAACATAAGGGTTTAAGATGTAAAAATAAACACAAATTAGTAAGATGTAAGATATAGAACAAGATGATATTACAACACTGCCACAGTTTTCATAAAACAAATTCTGTATGCATTTAATTCCTAAAATCATTATCAAGCTGTAATTATTATGTTAATGCAAAAGGTAATGACATTTTACACACTATATCCCCTCCTTCTTATGAATGCTTTATGTATAAGGTCTTTAAAAAATTTTCCCCCCTTTACAGATTTATTTCTGTTTTTGCTTTTATGTCACACTTAAATTTTTCAGATCATCAAATCAGTTTTAACATTAAATTCAATTTATTTATATAGCACAGATTCACAACAGATGTCATCTCAAGGCACTTTACAAGAAAAGTCATTTCAATAAAATCATACAAAAATTCCAATTAGTTTACAGTTTTAGTTAGTTTCCTATTTAAGGAATCCCAGCAGATTGCATTGAGTCATTGACTTGAGGTTGCGTCCCGTTGATGCAGACTTACAACTACAGCAATCCTTCATAATCAGCAAGCATGTAGCGAAAGTGGAGAGGAAAAACTCCCCTTTAACAGGAAGAAACATCCAGCAGAACCTGGCTCAGTACAAGCGGCCATCTGCCATGACCGTCTGGGGTTTTGAGAAGACAGAGCAGAGACAAAGAAAGAACAGAAGATCTGATATAAGATTACTTTCTATAGTAAAGAAAGTAAAAAGTTAACAGGACATGGGGGATGTTCTGCCACCAAGATCATCATCCCAGTCGACGCCCCCCATCCAACAGGGCATTGTCACTAAGCAGGATACCAGACCAGGTGTACCTTTTATGCAGAGAAAAACACAGAGAGAAAACAAAGTTAACAGTCGAAATAACAGCATATAATACAACTGAAGAGCAGTAGAAAAGAAAGTAGCAGAGTGAAGAAAGGGGGTCAGTCTGTCCTCCAGCAGTCTAAGCCTATAGCAGCATAACTACAGAGAAAGCTGAGGATAACCCAAGCCACTTTAACTATAAGCTTTATCAAAAAGGAAAGTTTTAAGCCTGGCCTTAAAGCAACACTAAAGAGTTTTTTTTACCTCAAAATAATGTTTCCAAAATCGTGTCAGTGGTTGATCAACTCATAACAGGGTGAAACGGCACTTCTGCATTGGCTTTGCGGCCCTCTATAAGTTTTAAGCCTGGCCTTAAAAGTAGAGTGTCTGCTTCATGGACTAAAACTGGGAGCTGGTTCCACAGGAGAGGAGCCTGATAACTAAAGGATGTGCCTCCCATTCTATTTTTAGAAATCCTAGGAACCACCAGTAAACCTGCAGTCTGAGAGCGAAGTGCTCTGTTAGGAACATATGGAACCATCAGATCTTTGATGTATAATGGAGTTTGATTATTAAAGGGTTTAAATGTAAGAAGGAGGATCTTAAATTCTATTCTGGATTTAATAGGGAGCCAATGAAAGGAGGATAAAACAGGAAAAATGTGACCTCTCTTTTTAATATTCATCAGAACTATTGCTGCAGTATTTTGGATCAACTGAAGGCTTTTAATTGCATTTTGTGGATTTCCTTATAGTAAAGAATGAGAGTAGTCCAGCCTTGAGGTAAGAAATGCATGGACCTGTTTCAACATCACTCCTGGAAGAGGATATTTCTAATTTTAGCAATATTCTGGAGGTGAAAGAAGGAAATCCAAGAAAGCTGTTTAATATGGGATTTGAATGTCATGTCTTGGACAAAAATAGCGTCAATGTTCTTTACGTCATTACTGGAGGCCAATTTAATGCCATCCAGATGAAGGGATTGACTACACAGTTTCTTTTTTAGAGCTTCTGGTCTAATGGTGTCATTACCACCAGCGTGAAAAACAGTCTTACCGTATTTATGCTTTTTCATGGCCAGCAGTTTCAGGTATGATTTGATGTCGCTCCTTTTTAGCCCCTGGCAAGCATTTAACTATGGTCAATGGTGTCTCTGAGGCCACATTTCTGACTATGGAGCTGCCAATTACCAGGGTCGGCTTCTCAGTGGGTGTGTCGCTGAGCGGGGAAAATCTGTCAGAAACGTGGTGACCCGTGGGCTGGGTTCTGGAACTATGCTTCCTGCATACCGTCACCCAGCCGGCCTGAGGTCCCGGCTGCACGGGTTCTACTGGAGGACAGCTAGGGGGTTCTTTCCTTGTTGGCTCTGTGCAGGCTTATGGGCCTCGGCTATCTGCTGGTTTTTCAACAGCGCGGAGCCGGGCCTCTAACTCCGACACCCTTGCCTCCAAAGCTGCAAAAACTTTACATTTATTGCATTTACAGTTACCATTATCACTAAAGGAGGCAAGGAAGTAACTAAACATCTGACACAGTGAGCAAGAGACAGGAGAAGATCTAGGCTGAGATTGAGAGGTAGAAGGAGAGAGAAGAGTAGCCATAGCCACAATGAAGCTAAGGTAACTAAGCTAGCGAGACCTTACCACGGCAAGAAAAACTGTGTGAAACTGTGTGAGTTCCCAAAATGTAAATTACACTAAAAGAAAATTTGTGTTTTAGTGTGCTTGTGTGTTAAAATAACTTAGAAAGGCCAGAGAGAAAACTAGATCAATTCAAGAAAGTCTCAACACCAAACAGCTCCATGGAGTGCAACAGCGACAACAGGAAATGATGCAATACGGCTTACCAAATTGTGGGGGACTCTTCGATTTTTACAGATGAATTAGACCTGTACAGTATGGCATCAGCAGTCTTTAGATCCTAATATCAAACAAATATAAAGTGAGTAGATTAAAAAAGGCTTTTTTTTTTAGCAGATTACTGTTCCCTAAACCTAATTGTGCTTCCATTGGCTTCAACAACAGGTATCACTTGTTTGCAATAACTGGGAATATATAGTCTTTTTCATCACTGTGGAAGAGTTTTGGCCACTCTTCTTTGCAGAAATTTTTTAATTCAGCCACATAGGAAAGTTTTTGGGCATGAGCAACCTATTTAAGACCCCCCTGTTGCACTTGACCTGATTTTCAGTCCAGACTGACTAGGCCACTCCAAAACCTTGGTTTTTATTTTCACCAATCAGTAAGTAGGCTTGCTGGTATAGTTTGGATCACTCTTCTACTGCATAACCTAAGTACTCTTGGGTTTGATGTCCCAAACTGATAACCAGACCTTCTTCCTCAGGGGTGTCTGGTAGAGTGTGGAATACATGTTTTTATCAATCCCACGAGGTTATCCAGGTCCTGAAGCTTCAAAACAGACCGAAACCACACTACCACCTTTATGTTTGACACTATAATGTTTTCTTTTAAGAATTGCTGTTTAGCTTTATTTCAGTTTTATCTCACTATTTAAGTGAGTTTTTAAATTCTACAGGTTGGGCAGTAATCAACCCTCATTGTAGCCAAATAGACTGAACAAAAATAATCAATTTGATAGATTTAACAGGGCCTGGAATTATATTCACATTAACTGCATTGCATTGTTGGTTTGGATATCTTTATTCTCTTGGCAAAAAAAAACAACATAAGATACTACTTTTCATAATTACTCAGGTTATCTTGTCTGATATATTGTTCAATATCGAAAAGATTTAAGTGTTAAAAATGCAAAAACAAAAAAATTCTATCAGCAGGCATATAGTATTGCAAGGTAATTTTTTGTATGAAACAACAGTTATTTCAGCCTAATGTTGTCTAATGTAAAACTAACTCTCCATAATTGGGGTAGAAACCACTGACTACATATAATGGCTTTATCAAGCCAAATTCATATTGTTTGATTATCAGCCTTTGTAGACAAAATCTTTAATGATGAGCTTGAACAGGCGGTCTGTGGTCATTCAGCTTGGCCTGCCCCCATCAGCTGATTTAGCACTCTCACAATCAAAGACGACTTATGAAAAATATCAAGCAGTGTAAGACATTTCCTGCAGCAAGACTGCTGCTGCAACCCAAGGCTTTCACAGGTGTCTCATTTTCCACATCTTCCTGTTCATCCTTAATAAGAACATTATTACCAAAACTCGCCTTCATTTACTTGCTGATATCTGTTTAGGATGTTTGTGACAATTCTTCTACAGCAAGGTATCCTCCATTCTGGCATATTTCATCTTACAACGTCTAACAGTTTGTTGTCAAAATGTTCTAATATCAAGCTTGAAGGCGTTTTTTAAATATCCAAAGGACATTTTTGACGTTGAAAAACCAAGCACACACACAGACATATACACAAAAAAATTCTTAAGCAGCATACAATTCAGATAGCAGAAATAAACACCCTCCAGAGTGCAACTAATATTAACACATGTGGAACCAGCTCAAATGACACAACCATTAATAAATATTATGTAATAACATTTGTAAAACTTCTTGAGTTACAAAGCTTAAGAAGTTTTTGTTTAAGATACCAGTTTTTTTTTCTCTTGGCCATACATTTTACAAACGGCTCTGTCCTCTCATTTCAGTGTTTTGATATTTTTAGAATTTCAGCAATGACTTTTCAGTGAAAGAGGAGATGAAAATTGATTTGTTTTTATCTATCAGAAAAGCCAAGTTGAACCAGTTCCTCTTGTTACAGTTCAGGTAAAAATGACATTGCAGTTACACTCAGTGAATGATATAGCATGAATGGCCAAAGTATTTCCACAATTACATTTTCACAACATTTAAAGATAAATATCTATACTGCGTTTCAGCGTAGTTTTCTCCAAAACCACTAAAAATGGTTTAGATGGTGACATCTGCACCATAACTGATAGGATTCTGTAACTGTGTGCTGGAGAGTGGGTGTGTTTGTGTTTTTTTTTCCTCCTACCTTTTCTACAGGGCGTGTCAGGAAGCAGATCCAGGTGCTTCCAATAAGCACCTCATCAACTCTCCAGTTTAAAAGGGTAGCGGATCCTGCAGGCTGGCGCCAGTTGGTTCTCGCTCCTAAGTGTGATCCTCCCTGGAACTCCAGTAACCTCTCTCCGGGACCTTCCAAGCAGAACAACTCTATCAGTTTGTGGTCCCGCCTGGTCAGCCTCTGCACTGCTCCCCTGCCAGTAATCTCCACCATACTCTCCCTCGTTGCCGTCATCTTTCAAGCTGCTTGCCTGTCCGCCCAGAAGGTATCATTGCCTGCAAAAATGAGAGAACTCACCACCTCCATCGTCGCTCCTGGAAACCCTCCAGACGCCTTCAGGAAGTCCACCTGCAAGGACAATAAGGATCAGCAGATATCACACATCCACCTCCAGCCAATCTCAGCACATGGATTTCTACTTACCCTCCTCTTCACCATTACCTCCTGGAGAACAAGTAAGATCCACCTCAGCACATTTCTTAAACCCAGCGTTACCTTCTGGGCAAATAACCTCTCACCTGTTCCCTCTTCTAGTCCAGTTTTCATCTCCTGGTCCCTCCCGTGACGACCCTCCAGTTTCCTTACAATTCTGTTCAATAAACCTTTTGGAAAACAAATCCTGTCTGTTTGCTGACTCGAGTTGCTGCCATTTTAAGAGTCACTAAAACCCAACATGTCAATAACACTGAACCTGCCTTGTAAACATTGTTCTATAAAAGTAATTACTTTTCACATTTTCTTCATCTCCTAAGCAATAGGACTTATAACATCTAAGCTGTCATCTACTGTCATCTACAGTCCATCTACGACCTTTATAGACTTTGGAAATTCTTCAGTAATTTTTCATTGCTAGGTGTCATACAGTTTTTTGTTTTTCCTATATACTTACAATCTTTAGGTTTACTTACTTAGAATTCAGAGTGTGACTGTAGGTTTCCTTTCTACAACTGTTTGCAAAGTATATTTAGACTTGGTAGTATTCAATTTCTAAAACAAAGATCACAAGAATAATAACTTTGACTTAACAGTCAATATTATGAGGATTCACTGGTAAACAACTGTCACCTATGTTGTCCAAACAGCTAGTAAAGCCACCCATGCCCTAAGTGTTGACCTTTGACACCTTGATATCACTGTTTAGAATGGAAAATTTTATTCCTTGAAGGAACCTGTTGCAGGCTGCAAACAAGTTGAGACTAGGAGGTACCCTTACAGCCATTTCTAATATGGACAAAGCGTGTCCATATGTTGAAATGGCCCACTATCAAGACCAAGGTAAAACTCAATCTGTGAATTTGAGCTATTGTGCAAAGAAAAATGCACAATTTCATGTGTGCAAAGCTGGTACAGAACCCAACGCGGCCGGTGCTGCAAGTAACTGCAGCCAGCCGCATGGGAGCGTGCACAAACGCTTCACAAAAAAAACATACCTCTTCACAATGACATACTTCTTTTTCTTAGTGCCACTTTTTAGTGGGTTGTGAGTCGTCCTTGGTCGTTTCCCAGTTGCAGAAAAGAATCCATTCTCACAATTAAAACAATGGAGGTCTGCGACCATTTTTCTTCTTTTAAAGCTGTCGAGAACGCGCAAGCCATGTCAATTGACGTCACATCCGTAGGACAGCGCGGGAAATTCGGGCCCCGAACTGCAGCACATTTTGCAGCACACAGCCAGCTTAAGAAAATGGAGCAAAACGTAGGTGGGCTCATTCTTTTTGGTTTATAACGCTTCATCACCCAACAACATTAAAAACTGGACATGGATGTTTATTTTATTTACAAATCCTGCCCCGTTCCTTCAAGCTGAACAAAAGACATTATTTAAATAAGCATGTGTAAATTAGAAAAAATGTCATTTTCTATTTACATATCAGGCAATCTGACTCTTCTTTTAACGTCCCTTGAGATGACATCTGTTGTGAATCGGCGCTATATAAACTGAATTGAATTGAATCTCCAGACCCTATTCTGAAAACCATAACAGGAAAACATAGCAGTTTATCCATGAAACATTTAACATATAAATTAAGTCTCCAAGGGTATTATTTTTTTGTCGAGTACTAAGATGGAATAAGGAAATCATGTTTATATCTGTTCCAACTGCTGGGGACCCTGAAGCAGCTTCCTGAGGCACTTCAGGCTGCCCAGGGTAAAGGGTTAAGGCAGATGAAAAAACGGAGTAGAATGCATAAATAAATAAAACTTAAAAAGAAGTCAAGGAGTAAGAACAACCCCAAAATGCAAACAGTCAATGACAATAATTTACAAGAATATTATATTGCCTGAAATTAATTGCCACAAAAAAGTGCTTAAGGGCATTATGCTACAGCTCTGATTTATTCAATTTGGTTGCAAAATGGCAATTAAATTGAAGCCTGAATAAGTGTTCTCAGTGGGTTCAATCAACCTTCATGAAACTAAGGAAGAGAAAACGTTCATCTGCAAAGTTATTGCTCAAATATTCCACCTACAGCAAAAGGCTGAGGATGCTGCAGAAGGTTCCTAAAGAGCAAAGTTCTTTCAGGTATGCACTTATTTTCCACTAATCTGACAGCTGCATGTAATAGTTTCAACTCTGCCTAAGTAGTGTGATTATTTTATGATTAAAAGAGTGATCAGAATGTGCATTATTTTATTTAATATATTATGTGTATTTAAATTTTTTTGTAAGTTTGTGTGCCCGTACTGCTGTGAAACTAATTGGCCCACTGGGGGACAAATAAAGGCATTGAATGAGTGCTGGCGAGCTTACAATCAGCAATAGAAGTTCTATTCAATTCAATTCAATTCAGTTTATTCATATAGCACCAATTCACAATAGATGTCATCTCAAGGCACTTAACAAGAAGTCATTTCAATACATTTATACAAACATTCCAATCAGTTAAAAAGTTTCCTATTTTAGGAATCCCAGCAGATTGCGTCAGTCATTGGCGTGAGGTTGGGCCCCGTTGATGCAGACTTTCCAATCACAGCAATCCTTCAGCAATCCCTCATACTGAGCAAGCATGTAGCGACGGTGGAGAGGAAAAACAGTAGGAGCGGCGATCTGCCACGACCGTCTGGGGGTTTGAGAAGACAGAGCAGAGACACAGAAGGAACAGAAGATCTGATATAAGAGTACTTTCTATGTTACAGAAAGTAAAAAGTTGATAACAGGACACAGTGGATGTTCAGTTACTGGGAGGATCATCCCAGTCGATGCCCCCCGTCCAACAGGGCATTGCAGCCAAGCAGGATACCAGACCAGGTATGTCTTCTATGGAGAGAAAAACACTGAGAGAAAACAAAGTTAACAGTCGAAATAACAGAATGTACTGTAATACAACTGGAGAGCCGTAGAAGAAAAGGAAGTAGCAGAGTGAAGAAAATTGGTAAGTCTGTCCTCCAGCAGTCTAAGCCTATAGCAGCATAACTACAGAGATAGCTCAGGATGACCTTAGCCACTCTAACTATAAGCTTTTTGAAAAAGGAAAGTTTTAAGCCTGGCGTTAAAAGTAAACAGAGTGTCTGCCTCACGGACTAAAGCTGGGAGTTGGTTCCCCAGGAGAGGAGCCTGATAACTAAAAGATCTGCCTCCCATTCTACTTTTAGAAATCCTAGGAACTACAAGTAAACCTGCAGTCTGAGAGCGAAGTGCTCTGTTGGGAACATATGGAACAATTAGATCTCTGATGTATGATGGAGCTTGATTATTATTCTAATGTATATAGTGTTGTATTCTACTTTTTTGAGGCCATTTTTATTATGCAGTACATATGTTTTAATTATATCTTTTTTAAGCTTTAGAAGTAATAGGCCTGTTTATATTATTCAGGGTAGTAAAACATGACTCTGTTACCAGTATTTTATCGGGTTGAAGGTTTTAAGTTAACAAACTCTTGAGTAAAGATATGAATTGAAAGCAGGGAGGATCAGCTATAACTCTAAGTCATGTTATAACCCAGTTCATAGTAAGGTCAAGAGACCTGGAGAAAATAAATGGCCTGTCAAGATGTAGAAGGAGGAGAGAGGAGTCATCTGATATGTTCTTTGTTCTTTTTCAAATAAAAATGGTACAACCTTGTAGAACAGGGAGTCAGTCAGATCTTGTCTGACTCCCATCTGCAGATGTGTCTTAAAATCAGATATATGATTGTGTGTGTTTTTTTGTTACTCTTTGTCTCTCAGCTTTGGGTCTTATTTTGAAACAGTTCCCGTTGGGGTTTTTGGAGTTCGGCGCCCCCACCTCTCTGAGCAGGAAGTGAGTTGCAGAGCACATTATGAGAAAAAAGCCGACAATATGGTGGAGGATGCGGGCATTTGATTTGGTTTTGAGTTTTCTCAGGGCTGGGAGAAATTGAGTGTGAGTAATGAGTGTGGCATAACTGATTGATACATGTTTTGTGGCAATTGTAGTGATTTTGTGTTTTTTCCTTGAGTTCAACAGAGAATCGGAGAGCGACTGGATTGATCCTTGCTAATCAACACCCGGGTGGTTTTGTATCAATCTGAAAAAGCGCTAACACCAAATTAATAGGTATTGATCGATTTAAACGTTCTCCATTTAATGTTGACGTGTTGTTTTTTCGGTTGAGGGTCGACCAAAGTACGGACCAGGGGGCTTGAGAGTTGGCCGCTCACTTCCGATAGGACGCTGTCGGAAAATCTCCCGGGCTGACAAGCGGAAGGGACGGCAGGAGGGCCTGGGTGCTCTCTGTTGTCTAGACGGATTCCCTTGGAGAGGCCGGCGTATCTTCCAAACGCACGTTTGAGCCACGTGAATTGGATTGTGTTTAAAGGTCCGGCTTTAGGTGGCTCCGGTAGAGGTTAGTGTTTGATGAGACTGTGAAAATTGTTGTTCTTTCTTTCTCTCGGATGTTTGTGTGTGTGATTGGGGAAGTCGCGGTGACGGAAGGAAGCTACCATTTAGCTTCTTGAACTCCGGCCGCATATAAACTTCTCATTTAGGGGAACTAACCGACTGAATCTAAAACCATAATTCCTCTGCGAATCTTAAACGCCTAGACAATGCCCGCGCTTCTTGTACAGACAATAAGCGTAGAAGCTTGACATTGTAGAGGAATAAGGGAATATCATTTTCAGTCAGCTAAAGTACCACCATAAGTTAGCTTACGGCTAACGCACAGTTTGGATGAGTTTCGCCTGGAAATAAAGGCGTTCAACCTTGTGCAACTATGTAAACACGTCTAAAGCATTGTCGAACACATATATATAGGACTGTTATTATGAATAACTGGTAGTAAACTCTATAGAATATATATAAAATAACTTTTTATGATAACAGAGCGGTCACGTTTGGCTTCCGGTTGAGCTAGGTTGCTCATGATGACAGCTAATCTTTGGTAGCTTAGCTTCCGAACTGTATTTATTTGGCTCGGTTAAACAGTCATTCGAGTATTGATGGCGAAGTGTGGTTTTGTTGGAGGCATTTTGTTCTTGGTTGGTTAACTTATGAGTACGTTTTGTTAGGTTTAGCATTGTAGTGCAGAATTAGCCATCTGTGCACCGGCGTATTCATTCCGCGGTGTGACACGGAAGTTTTATTGGGCCGGACTTTGATCTGTCAGTCCGGCGGAGTTTTTTTTTTTTGAGCAAACTGTTGACGATTTTGTGTTACAAAGCGAGTTTTAAAAACGTATTTCTTTCGGTATATGTTTTAATGATAAATAAAAATTGCCTTATATTGGGAGAATTCTATTTTTTCGTGTGTTTCACCAAGTGTGCGTCCCGAGTTTTGGCGTAGGCCGGACTCTATTAGGAATTATTTGATTTTTAGATGAAACGGCAATAATCTCCGTATATAAATAAATTAATGATAAGATAAACAGTGCGTTATAAACCTTTTTAGTTTTCCTTCGTTTCGGCTTTGCCTAAAACATTATTAAGGTTAATGTTGCATGAATAAATAATATATAAACTCCTTCACTATAAAAAGAAATAAATAGATTAAATAAAAACGGTGCCTGCCTTTACTGTTAACTGCATTAATATTGGGATAAATTTGGGCCTACGAATTGATAGTTTATCAATTAAAATAAATAATTTATAGAGTTAATACAAATAACCTATTTTTTTTAAAAATTTTAATCCATTTGGGATTTTTGTTACGAATATTCAATGGAAGCCGAATATAAATTACTTCCTGCTCCACAGGGACGAAACTGGCGTACTTTAGATGCCCAATTGTTAATATACATTTCTAAATTATATTCTGTTTTAGTTGATAAGCCCGGTAAAAAAAAAAAAAAAAAAAAACTAGTTCCAGGGCCTTATGACGGCCAGGTGGGCTCGTCATGGTGCCCGAGAGGATTATAAGAGAAGTCTCTCACAGAATGTGTTCTGGGGAGGAAAAGTGACATCTACTAAATTTAGTTAGCAACAAATTAGAAGACACCGATAAATTGTTTTTGGCGTATAATGCTAAATTGATGGATGAGATGGAGCACCACGAACACAGGTTAACTGGGGTTCAGCTACGGATGGATGGACTGCTGCAGAATCAGGAAAGATTAGCATCTGTGGTAAGGGGTCAAGCTGTAAACCTTTCAAGAAGTCCCAGCCCCAGTCAACGTGATGAATGTTAGCGTTCTACAGGTCAAAAATATGCAGACGTTGGGAGACAAGGGGAGTGAAGGACCATTTAAGAATACCAGATCTCAGGTGTCACTGGGGGCAAGTGGAGGCCCTGATTTAATGCTTCCTTTAGTGAGAGCATCAGATGGTTCAGTGATTTACAAACCATGGAAGATGGCTGACATATCTGCCATCATTCTGCAACTCCCTGCTTTGACTGGTGGAGGAAACTGTTGGATAAATAAATTAAATCAGTTGACTTCAGGGCAAACCCTAGCGGTGGGGGATTGGAAAGCTATTATGGGTAAAATGTTGACATTGACAGATTATAATGAGATGATGCTCCAGTGTCAGCTAGCATGTGTAATTGATGAAGCCCCATTCACACATTTATGATCAGCCTACATGGGAAAGACACGTAACATATTATTTACAAGACGTGCAAGATTCTGCGTTATAGGACGCTGAGGAGAATAAGAAAATGGAGACTGCTTTGTTAAAACTACAGTTAAAAGAGGCTCAGAATAAATTGACTGACTTGTATCAGTCTAAAAAGAAAGTGAAGCAGATGGTGGCTGAAGCAGCACCTACTGTTGGATCAGGGACAGTGCTGCCTTCTTTTCCTGTGATGTATGCTGGAGCTGCGCCGAATCTGCCATTTACTGCTCCTTATAGGACATGGCAGCCCCGTGGCAGGTCACGTGGCAGGGCCAGGTTTGGGGATTTTAGAGGCATGGGGGAAGGCAGCCGGGTGCTAACGGTTGTCACAGGTGTGGCTCCAATGAACACTGGGTGAGGGAGTGCCCACACCCACAAGGGGGCGCTATACCTCCCGGTCAGCCACCTCTACATATGGCTCCAATGACTCTCCCTATAACTCCACCATTGCCTGTTTCAGTGGGTGATCAAAGACTATCACATCCTTTTGTCATTGCTCAAACCACGCCTGTCAACTTGTTAGGCAGAGATCTGCTTATCAAACTTGGTGCTACTATTCTATGTACCCCTGATGGACTTATGGTGATTTTTCCGAATGGACGTACGCATTGCTGTGACACCATGAGTGGTCAATTTTTGCTGAAGGATGACACTTCACAAGTGGCTGATATTTTCTGGGCCAGATTGACTACGATGTCTGCACATGAATCTTCTGCGGCTGACTTTCTGAGATGCTGGAAGCCTTGGCTGCTTGAACTCCAGCATTTTGTTCCACCGCCTGATCCTTTCCATGTGACCTTCCTTTATGAGAGGGGCAATCCTACTTTATATCAGGAACAATTTGAAACAGAACTTGAAGGCCAAAGTTGGTCTGTGGCTTCGGGTCCATGCTTTGTGGGGAGGAAGGGTATTGCACTGTTTGCTCATCTCACTTCAAAACAGCATAAATGGTATATGATGGAAGCTGAAGCGCTTCCACACATATCGCTTTTGTTGCATCCGAAACATCAAGCTAAAGATTTGGGGGGAATGGTTAAAAGGGGAGTTGAATTAAAGGATTGGGTTCACACCCGCCTTCAGTCTCTTTTTCTCCTTCTACTCAGATGTACAAAATAGACACGCAGCTCTCTGATACTACCATTCTGGAACATTTGCAGCTTTCTAGAAATCATGGCAGAGAAAAAACAGATCATCCTGATGCAGTGGAGGCCTTAAAGGTCGTGCCTGACTCTTTGCTATCCTCAATGCTGTCATTTCTGGGACTGACAAATTTTTCCAGACATTATGTGCCTAATTACACAAACCTTAACACACCACTCAGGGCTCTTGTAAATGCTCATGGTATGAAAAATCTGCATGCTAAATTAGAATGGGACATACCAGCTAAGGAGGCATTTATCAAGTTGAAACAGGCTCTAGCACAAGCAGCTGATTTAGCCACTCCTGACTATACATGTCCATTTTTTCTTAACACATTAGAAACAGATGGGGTGGTTAATGGGATTTTGTTTCAGAAAAAAGGTGGTCAGAGATACATTCTTATGTATCTTAGCATAAAGCTGCAAGCTATTGAAATGAGACAGCCACCTTGCACGAGACATGCAGCAGGAATTGCACACCTAGTGGAGAAAACTTCACACATTGTTAGGGGTTATCCACTTAATATTTTGACATTTCATGGAGTTATGGCATTGGTTAATTCTGAGACGTTTACTCTTTCTACTTTGCGTCAGCAGCGGATTAGCAGAGTTTTGGAGGCACAAAACATTATTTTTACGCATGAAGGAATAAACATGGCTGACCAAATCACCGCCTCTGGGGAGCAGCATGACTGTGTCAGGCTGAATTCTGTTGCTCAAAAAATACGTCCTGACTTACGGTCTGATCCTTTACCTACATGTTTTGTGCTCTATACGGATGGTTGTTGTTTTTAGAGATGGACAGGGCCAGTTAAAATCAGGTTTTGCAGTTGTTGAGCAGAATGGAGATTCACTACATACTGTCGTGTCAGGGAAGCTGGACGGCAAGCAGAGCGCACAGCGTGCTGAGATAAGGGCTCTTATTGAAGCATGCAAATGGGGAAGAGATAAAGATGTCACGATTTACACTGATTCGAACTACGGGTTTTCTGTTATACATTATGAATTACCACAGTGGAGGAGAGCAGGTTTTGTTACTGCTATTGGGGTCACAGCAAGGCTGACACCGTTGACGCGTGGGGAAATAGGGCGTCATCGAGCGGTCTAAGTCAACTTTAAATTTACAGCTGGCAGAGAACCTCAGGTGTCACCGCACCCTGACCCGGACCCTCGCAGTGATCATCAGCATCTGAAGGGCCTGGTCTCCTCCTTCCTTCCGACCCCTCTCCTGTCCCTCACGCTGCAGCAGCTCTCTGCTGACCTGGGAAAATCTCTTTGTAGCGGGTGGTGTCGGTTCTGACTAGGCGGTGTCGACTGCCGAAGCCAGGAGGCGGGGCCTGACCCACCCAGAAGATTGGTTGAAGTTGCTGTAATCATCCAGTGTAATCTATATGTGCAAAAAAATTGGGCGAGATAAGCAATTTGGACTTGCTTTTCTCGAAGAGGGATTGTACCGAAGAGAAAAGATCGCAAGAAATCAAACACATGTCACAGCA
This sequence comes from Valencia hispanica, assembly GCA_963556495.2. Classification (NCBI taxonomy): domain Eukaryota; kingdom Metazoa; phylum Chordata; class Actinopteri; order Cyprinodontiformes; family Valenciidae; genus Valencia; species Valencia hispanica. The sequence goes on along the minus strand of OY747717.1, from coordinate 12,703,995 downwards.
GGTTTTGACCACCTCACAATCGGTGGGGGAAGCTATTGGAGGCGGGGCCTGTCTGTGCATTTGTGTTTATTGGGGGAAATGTTCAGTTAATGAAGTATCTGTCATTTCAGTGAGGGCGATCTGCAGAAAAGACAGTAACTTTGGGAAAAAATAAAGACTCCACTGTACTGAATCATTTCATCACTCTGGTAGCCACCTGCTGCCAGATAAATAAACAAGAGCGAAGACTAGAGAACAAAATAATAAAGACTGAACACTTACTAATCATTTTTCTTGTATTTTACAGGTTGTCTAACCGATTTTTATTTACAGGTGCAGATTGCTAGACACTGCCTAAGAGGGTGTCAAATAATTTTTAAGTAGTCGATTTGTAAGATTTTCTTCTTTATATTCAGTATTTACGGTTTTATAAAACTTTTTTAGTAATAAGATAAAATATTTTAAGTAGTGTTTAAAGTATAATCAGGTTGACTGACTACTAATTTTTGTTTTACTTATTCTTTTTTCATTATGATGTGGTTTTTGTAGGATGTTTTTGGGGTTGGTGACAATTGCTAGAGTTTGCTTTTACTAAAAGAATATTGAGAATTAGGTTAAAACATGAAAAACAATAATAATAAATTAAAAAAATATTGCTTAAAGGTAAGGATAAAAAAAAAAACAGACACTCTTCTCATTTTGAATGATCAGGTTGGAAAGAGGGACAAATTTGTTAAATAATATGTTTAGTAAAGGGAAGACTCTGGCAATGTCTATAATGGTTTCTTTAGCAGTATTTGTGTCAACTATGGTGTTATGTGGATGTTGTTGTATTCCTTGTATACGTTCTTTGCTCACAAAGTGTATTGAAAAAGCTGTTGGTGATAATGTGCAAGGTCAATATCTGTTAATACCTCACATGGAGCCTGATGGGGAAGTACAGAGGAGTGGTCAATCTATTTGAAAAATAGATTGAAAGAGGGATTTGTTGTATTCTACTTTTTTGAGGCTTTTTTTATTATGCAGTACATATGTTTTAATTATATATTTTTTAAGCTTTAGAAGTAATAGGCCTGTTTATATTATTCAGGGTAGTAAAACATGACTCTGTTACCAGTATTTTATAGGGTTGAAGGTTTTAAGTAAACAAACTCTTGAGTAAAGATATGAATTGAAAGCAGGGAGGATCAGCTATAACTCTAAGTCATGTTATAACCCAGTTCATAGTAAGGTCAAGAGACCTGGAGAAAATAAATGGCCTGTCAAGATGTAGAAGGAGGAGAGAGGAGTCATGTGATATGTTCTTTGTTCTTTTTCAAATAAAAATGGTACAACCTTGTAGAACAGGGAGTCAGTCAGATCTTGTCTGACTCCCATCTGCAGATGTGTCTTAAAATCAGATATATGATTGTGTGTGTTTTTTTGTTACTCTTTGTCTCTCAGCTTTGGGTCTTATTTTGAAACAGTTCCCGTTGGGGTTTTTGGAGTTCGGCGCCCCCACCTCTCTGAGCAGGAAGTGAGTTGCAGAGCACATTATGAGAAAAAAGCCGACAATAGCGATGTGCTGTTTAAATTACTACAGCATTGGGACATAAAAAGTTAATTACATGCTCTTATGTGCAGTACATATTCTAGAAAATAGGTTTAAAGACAAAAACAGCAAGTTTTCTTTTGGTGGGGGGGGTTAATCGCACAGGGAAACCGCACTCTTAACAAAGCGCTGCAATTTGAATGGCCAGTTTTTTTTATCATGGCATATTTTTGGATATATTTCATGCATATATTGAAGTGGGGAACATTACTTTGTTGATCTAATGAAGCGTTCTCAAAGTGCAAACCTTGAGAGAGGTCTGGTGTGCTACAACTTTTATATATATATATATTTGCTAAATAATTAGTTCATTAGTAGGATATCTAGAACTTGAATGCATGCTGAGGAAGGTAAGTCAGAAATTTGGTTCAGGTGTGTTGGGCAAGGGACATTTCTATAAGCTGCAGGACCACAGCCATCAAGGATTAGAGTTTGACCCACCTGATCTAATTCCACACCCTTAGGTGTTTTGCAATCTTTTCAATGACATCTGTATCAAAAGAGACTATGCTTACTGTTGTAGCCCTCTCTGTCTGTGTAATGTCACCAAGTTGAAATCATTAGAGGAACATTCTTACAGAATAGAATAGAATAGAAATTTATTTTTAGAGAAGCATTTTTGTGGAACATATTGGGGCTATTTTAGATACTAGTAAGTGAGCTAAACTTGAGACAGTCACAGTACTTATGTACACCATGTTTGATGATGTGTTGTTTCATAAAGGGGACATATTTAAATGTCAAGTTTTTCATCCTTTTTTTGCCATTTGGGTCTCTGGTGCCTCTGTAAACACTCCAAGCATGAATAAAAACCATCCTTTTTTGTGTGCAAATTTTTGCTGTCAGAAATCTTGTGCTTCTACAAGCCGTTTGAAAAAGTGCCTTATTGTGATGTCCCAATAATTGGAATTTGCATATAATCACCCCTTACCTGTCAAGCCCCGCCCCAAATTGCTCAAACCTTGCCCCTCACTGCAGACCAATTCCAATTCCATCCCATTCTCATGTGTGGCAAAGCTGCAGGCTAGTAACAAGATGGATAGGTGTGGTCTAAACAGCTCATTCTGAAAGAGATTGAAGTTGTCAAGAATTGAGGTGGTGAGATTGCTTTATGTGGTAGTGATTTTGTACAAAGAACTTCATTAACATGTATTGTACAGACCTTAGACCTATTATAACTTGTTTAAAAATAGGCTTAATGTCAGGTTTAAACACCTCTAACACCTGTAAAACACATAAATACCTGATCACAAGGAGAACCAGAAGCCAGTAGTGTATTAAATTAATTTTTACTTGCAAAGCAAGGAGAGTTGTACAGGATGACGCAGCATACACACTCTGCCATAAAACAGAATACAAATCAGTTATATAACTTCTCCCACATTCCTGGCAGTCATGAGGCGATCACACCCCTTCTTGAACCCACCTTATCCTGCTCATGGGGGCAGGGGGCAGACCACATGTTTCAGAGCATGTGAATACAAAGCTGAATCTTTAAAGTTTCATATCATTCTGCATACAATACTTCTCCATAAGCATAGCAAAATAAATGATAACAACTGAAATAAATGTCTTTACATGTTTTCTTCTTACACTTAGTATGTCCCCTTTAAGGTTATTTAAAACTACTTAGTTTTGAACCATGTAAATGGTAAATGGACTGAACTTATATAGCACATTTCTAGTCATACTGACCACTCAAAGCGCTTTACACTGGAGCCACATTCACCCATTGGCACGCGCAAACACGGACACTTTCATACACTGATATGCAGATCAGTAGGCAACTTGGGGTAAAGTGCCTTGTCCAGGGGCACATCGACATGTAACAGATGGAAGCTGGAATCAAACCTACAACCCTCTGATTACAAGCCAACTACTCTACCTAGCAAGCCACAGTCACCCATGTACATGCCATTTTATTGAAGTTTCTATCTGAAACTAGCAATCTAATCAAATATGACTGGTGTTTGGACAAAAAACACTTTTGCTCTTTGTTCGGACAAAAAACTCTGACATCTTTAGATTTCAATGTTTTTATGTATTAGCACCTCTGACTAAAGTACTGTTTTCACCTAGTCATCTCTTTCTGCAGACACCTGTTAGAAATGGTTATATAGCAATGTGCATTATACCATAATGAGTTTAGGCATTTAAAATTGTACAATTTTGACTTCAAAAGGATCAACAGATTGTTTTATGTCTTGCTGTAGAAATATCAGTGAAGTTTTCCTGTTATGAGAGTTGCATTTCCATTATCTGTCTTGTTGAAGCTTGACAAAGCATGAGGGTCAGACCTGACTGGTATGAATTAAACTGTGTATTAATAACAAAGTCTAAATGTATGATATGTAAGAAGGCCACTTTCAGCACGATTTCCATTTTGCTTCCGGCAACCTATTTTCAGAAAAGAACGGCTACAAATATAGTGGGGCAAAAAGTATTTGGCAGCCATCGATTGTCCAAGTTGTCCCATTTAAAAAGATGAGAGGTCTGTAATTTTTGTCATAGGAACACTTCAACTGTGTGAGACAGACTCTTAAAGAATAATCCAGGAATCACATTGTATGATTAAAAAGTATTTGTATCATGGTCCAGAAAATTAGTATTTGGGTGATAACAAAAGATCACCTAAATACTTTCTAATGTAACCTTGGTTGGCAATGGCAGAAGTCAAACTTTTCCTTTTGGTCTTTACCAAGTTTACACACACTGTGGCTGGTATTTTGGCCCATTCTTCCAAGCAGATCTTCTCTAGAGCTGTAATGTTTGGACTTTCAACTCCCTCTACAGAATGTCTATTGGATTGAGGTCTGGAGACTGGATAGCCATTCCAGAACCTTGAAATACTTTTTATGTAGCAACTCCTTCGTTGCCCGGCAATGTGTTTGGGATCATTGTCATGTTGGAAGATCCAGATCCAGACACGTTTCATCTTCAATGCTCTTACAGATGGAAGGACGTTTTTGCCCAAAATCCCATGATACATGGCCCCATTCAAAATTTCCCTGATACTGATTAGTCGTCCTATCCCCTTTACAGAAAAGCAGCCCCAAAGTATATGTTTCCACCCCCATTCTTATGCATCCCTTCCCCCAAACATGGCAAGTGGCGTTTATACCAGAGAGTTCTATTTTGGTCTCTTCTGACCACATGACATTCTCCCAATCCTCCTCTGGATCATCCAGATGATCTCTGGCAAACTTTAGATGGGCCTGGGCATGTGCTGTAATCTTTGTTACTGTGGTCCCAGCACTCTTCAGGTCATTGACCAGTTCTTTCCATGTAGTTCTGGGCTGTTTCTTCACAGTTTCCAAGATCATGTGTCCCTTAGGAGGTGAGATCTTGCATTGAGCAATTGAGGTTGAGGAAGATTGTCAGACATCCATCTTCTAATAATTGCTCCAACAGTTGATCTCTTCTCACCAAGCTGCTTGCCTATTGTAGATTGGCTCATTCCAGTCTTGTCCAGGTGTACAATCTTGTCCCTGTTGTCTTTAGACAACTCTCTGGTGGAGGTTGGAGTCTGACTGTTTGAAGTTGCGGACAGGTGACTTTTATACAGATAAGTTTAAACAGATGTCATTAATATGGGTAGCAAGTGGAGGATAAAAGAGCTTCAGGTCTGCGAGGGCCAGAATTCTTGCTTGTTTCTAGGTGCTAAATACTTATTTGCTGCACCATTATACAAATAAATTCTTTAAAAATCATACAATGTGATTTCCTGGATTTTTTCTTTTACATTCTGTCTCTCACAGCTGAAGTGTACCTATAGTAAAAATTACAGACCTCTCTCATCTTTTTAAGTAGGACAACTTGCAAAATCGGTGGCTGCCAAATACTGTACTTTTTTACCTCACTGTATGTCTTTTCATCTTAAGCTGTTTGTTTCTGTACATTGTCCTCTTTCCAGCAGCTTTTTGTTAAATTTCTTTTGAGTTTTGTTTCTCAATCTCATTCTTTTTCCCCTGTTACTGTCTTGACCTTGATTTGATTCCCCCAACCTGTGATTTTGTCTGTTTACTGAAGAGCTGCTACATGTGTAGTTGACTGAAAGGAATTCACAGCAATACATATTTTTTCCAAGTGATCAGAACCTCTCATTATGCTGAAACGTATTTATGTTCCGAAAATGCTAAATGTGTTTACTTGCATTTGCCCAGTTAGAAACTCAGAGTGTGTGCATACGTGTGCGTTTGTTTCTTCAAGTGCTTGTGTTTACTGTGAAATGACTGATGTTTTGGTAGAGTCAGAGAGATGCATGACCATAAAGTCCTATTATGACAGTGGGCAATGAAAAAACACTTCTCTGCTAGCAACAACTATTGACATTGCCTCCTTTGTCCATCCATTCTTGTGTCATGCAGCACAATACCCGCACTGAATACAAAGTCCAGGAGTCAAGCTACGTCGCACCATGGATCATTATTTTGCCAGCAGTTATGGGACCTCATCTGTAAAAGTGGGCAGGCTGTACATTAAAATACAAACGTCAATAAAAAAGTCAAAAGTGGCTTGTTTCCAAAAGATACAAAGAAGATTTATTTAGCTAGATGAGCACACTTAAACAAAAATGCTCATGTAAATCAGGGTTTGCTTGTAGTTGTTTGAAGGAACTTTAAATTAATACATTTTTATCCCACGGAATTTTTTCTTTTTTTTGCATCCACTAGAATAAGGAGTTAAAGCAAGGCCTAGAAGAGTGGTGGCATGTGGGAGAATATTGTCACAATGCCACTGCCATGGGGGTTTTGCAATTGCACTAAAGATGTTTCTTAACAGTATGTGGATATTCTTTATTCTTTTTTTACACAGGTACTGCAACATTACCATCACTTTTAATTAGTGTTTTCCCTTCCTAAGTAAAACTAACAGAAATTTGATCAGTTTATCAGCAATATGAGATGCAGCAGGGGAGGGAGTTTTCTGTTGATCTCTAAGCACATATTAGGGAGTTCAGTCAGACAGAATCATGCACAAAGAAATAAAAAAAAATTGTTTTTTATCTGATTGTATTGACCTCATCATACAGCGGTTCCAGAGGGAGAAGCTGTTTTTTAGCTAAATTATACCACAAACCCCAGAAGCTGCTTATCAAACCATTTTAAGCTCATTCTCCACATGATCGCTAAATACAATCCCAGGACATCTCTTTGGCAGTGACAGATACATTTGCCTTTTGACTGCACCCTGAAAAACTTTCAGTCAACAATCCTATGCACAATTTGGAGGTGTATGCACCTCACTCCTGAGGGCCCAGCACAAATTCATCTCTATGCACAAGGTGGGTGATCATTAGTCTTGATTAAGAAAAGAAGATATTGTTACTGTCCCTGTCTTTAAAAAATATAATATTGCTGGTAAAGCACATTTTTTAATTTCTAAATTTTATCGACTAACCTTATTTTGAAAATATAATCATATGCAATAGAATAATTGTCAAAGAACTTTTTGGGCTTTTAATAACACCGCTTGAGTTGGTAGCCCTGTTGCCTTGCAGCAAAAAGGTCCTGGGTTCAAATCCCAGCCTGGGGTCTTTCTGCATGGAGTTTGCATGTTCTCCTTGTGCATGCGTGGGTTCTCTCTGGGTACTCAAGCTTCCTCCCACAGTCCAAAAACATGACTGTTAGGTGAATTGGTCTCTCTGAATTTCCCTTAGGTATGAGTGTGTGCGTGTATGGTTGCTTGTCCTGTATGTCTCTGTGTTGCCCTGCGATGGACTGGTGACCTGTCTCCCCCCCCCCCCCCCCCCCCCCCCACAACCCTGTATTAGGATGGACGGGTACAGAAAATGGATGGATTTATGGATGGACAATCAACTTGTGCAGTGATGTTTTAGTGATGTCTCTGCTGGGCCCTCTGTGCTGTCTATTCACTGCAGCAATTTCCCAATAAAAAACAACAACTATTAACAACACAGTGTTGGTAATCTATGAATATTGTTTTTGCAAGTTTTCTTTCCCTCAGTTTCAGAAAAGAAATGGCACTCTTTTTCTTTTTTTTTGCATTTTTCACTTAGTTTGATTTTATGCTAGCCATTTATCACAATTTTCCTATAAAACCTTGTTAACTTAGTTGATATGAAATAATGGTGTCTTAATATCAGCATAATTGGCAATTGACTTTATGGTGTTAGATTCTGAGAGCTAAACACCTCATTGTTAAATTTTACATGGCCATCCTACATGTTATAAAGTATTCCTCCCATTTATGCGAATTCACAAACACTCTTTGACAATTTAGATGTTGGTTATTCTTGTGTTTTTTCTGCTTCCAAGATAAGGACAAAATTGCAAAGTTATGTGTTTGTAGTAGAGTTTATCATAAAACATTCAAATTGCTCAGCACAATCATTCTGTTGATCATTTTATGACTGAGAATGTCAATCAATTACTGTACTCAGTAGTGTTATTTCTGAAAATAATTTTCAGTCAATTGTTTAAAGGAATCCACATATTTCCTTTTTGCATTGGTTGTGATGCTTCATTCTCTTGGGGTGAAGTCATTACAGTTAGATACATCTGTGCCTAACTAACATGTTGGTGTTATAGTGCAAGGATGAAGCAAGTTTCCGAATACTTATATTTCTATGGGCTATATAATGTTTTTCATATTGCAGCTAAAAGTACATCGCCATTAACTAAGTTTCCAAGACAGCTTTTTATAGATGAGCTTAACTACTTTTTATTTTACACATCAAAGGTTCAATCTTCTGTTCCATCTAATTAAGCCTTTTATGTGCCATGCTTCACACCACGCAAGCACTGTTGTAGAATTTTATACACTCTTTATACGCAACATGCTCTCTCATAATCTGACCACCAGTCAGATACATTTATCAGATGAGTAAATTAGAAAATGAATCGGGGTAATAAATGCAGATCACTATATTAAATGTAGGGACATGTTAATGAAACAACACATAAGGATGAACAGGGTTGGGTGACCTGCTTGTTTTCAGGGTAAAAAAAATGCTTTTTGACAGGGACATCTTTCCCCACTAACCAGCAAATAACTCTATACACATTAAAATAAATTACTTCAGCTGCTGTTTGCAACCTGTGCATCAACTAAATGTGTTCGTAGACAATCAACAGAAATAGTTTTTTACCCTGAGGCTCCATGAACATCACATAGACAACATGCAGCATCTGTTTGCAAGAATTTCCAAAGGCCAATTATCTTAATGTACATGTTTTGTCTCAGTTTAAATGACAAGTTATTGTAACACCGATAAAAAATATAATTTGTTCAGGAATCAGTTCAAAAAGTACTAACCTTTGATACAAGGCAGTTTGAAACCTTAGATGAGAAAGCTGTCACAAAATCATTGCTGCACACATTCAGTAAGTTATTGCTAGGGTTTTAATACAACATGTTCATGTCTAACAAACACATCCACAGTTTAAAAGTAGACTTTTATACACACTGAAAAAACAGTGTTTGCCTCTGATGAATGCAATGTGGCCGTTTCTGTCAGAAGGCGATAAATATCGGGAGGAGAACACGTGAATAAGAAGGCATTCCACACCCAGTGTGATTTATCAAACATGAAACTGTGTCAGAAGCCTTGTTGTCTGTGTTCTACACCATTGTGGTTTCTCCACTTATTTATGGAGAGGGACATTGAATCGCCCTCCCGATCAAAGGTAGCTTTGAATTCTTTGACAAACTCACTGAAGGTTAAATCAAACCTGGTATAATTTTGGAGCCGGGCTTCGGCTCATTTTAATGCTCTGTCCGACAATAAACTTAAGATATAAGAGATCTTAGAATCATCTATAGCATAGGTTTTGGGTGCACGATTAAAAACAATGGAAAACTGCAGGAGGAAACCTCCACAGTGTCCAGCCTCACCCGAAAACTTCTCTGGAGCTGGGGAAGTGACATCATTTTGGGTTAACTTTTCAGGAGGAGAGGAAGGATCCTCTATGGCGCCCTCTATTGGAAAGGAAGATGATTGTCCAGGGGAAGTAGTGTTTCTCTGCAAAACGTAAGTTACAATGTAACTATGCTTCTGTGAATTCCTGGATGACTGCCAGTGGCAGTAAACAAAGTGGATGTGTCTCCTTGCGCTCCGCGCAGGTCAAGTTTTAATATAAACAAAGTTGCGCACGTGACACGTAGCCCAACTGGGCGTGCATCTATAAATAGCATGTCAGTGGCTATGTTCAGCCTCCTAGGATCTTCTCGCTGAAGAAGTTCCGAGTGACCAGTATGACTGGCAGTCATTCAGGAATTCACAGAACCATAGTTACAATGTAACTTACGTTCTGTTTCATTCCTTCCTAACTGCCAGTGGATGACTTATGCCAGCAATGTCACAAGGGACGGGATACTCACCCACCTCTCAGGGGTTATACGCCAGAGGCAGGTTTGCCGAAGCAAGCGTGGATCCGTGACCCACATTGAGGCGGTAGAAGCATGCAAACGTGCACAAAGTCACCCAGGACGCTGCCACACAGATGTCCACCAGTGACACGCCTCTCATTGCCGCCCAGGATGTAGTCATGCTCCTGCTTGAATGGCATATAACTCTAGGGGGAGCAACAGCACCCACAGATTTGTACCCCAGTGCAATGGTATCAACAACCCAATGCGACAACCTGTGTTTCGAAAGGGCTCATCCCCTGTTCTCCCCACCGTGGCATGCGAACAGCTGGTCCGATCGCCGTAAAGCCCTCGTAGCCACAATGTAAACCTGTAATGCCCGTAAAAGGCACAATAGCTTCGCCAACCTCTGTTCCTCGGACCGGAATGGGGAAGGGCAGTATGCCCCCAGCTCAATGGCCGTGTTCACGTATCCCGGGGGCAAAACCTTAGGAAGAAAGGCGATGTTGGGCCGGAGTGTCACTCCCGAATCATCTGTCTTCCAACGCAGGCGGTCAAGGGTGATGGCAAGTGTGTGGAGCTCACCAACACGCTTTGTTGTTGTCACTGCTGAAAGAAAGGCAGTTTTTATAGAAACTATCTTCAGAGGGGTCTCCCACATCGGCTCAAAGGGCGGCCCACTCAAGGCCTTCAGAACCAGTGGAAGGTCCCACGCGGGCGCCAGCCTGTGTAAAGGGGGACGCAGCCTCCTGGCACCCCGGAGAAGTTGGTTCATCCAATAGTGCACCCCCACTCGTCTGCCATCTATGTTATAATGATTGTCTGAAATAGCTGCGAGTTGCACCTTCAGAGTTGAGGTAGCTTGCCCCGCATCAAACAGAGACTGGAAGACCCCAGGACTACCTGCAGGGGACATGAAACCGGGTCTATGTCCTTGTCTGTAAACCATGCTGCAAAGCGCCGCCAAGAATGAGCGTAAGTGCTCCTTGTGGACGGAGCCCTGGCGTTCTCCAGCATCCTCTGGACGGGGGGCTCTAGGCCTGCCGGGGGGCGCCATCCCCCTTCAATGGCCACACCGTGAGCAGAAGGTGGCCCAGGGATGGATGCCAGATCCTCCCTTCCATCTGAGACAGTAAGTCTTGCCTCACCGGAAGCCGCCATGGCTCCCCATCCAGCAAACTGAGCCAGACTCTCATGGGCCACTGGGGTTACCAGAAGAACACTCACTGTTGATTCCTTCACCCGATGAAGGGTAGGCAGGATCAGTGGAAAAGGTGGAAAAGCGTACAGCAGATCTGCTGGTCAGGCATTGGCGAGGGCATCCATCCCCAGTGGGGCCTCTGCCAGGGAAAACCTCAAGCAAAGAGATCTACCTGCGCCCTACCAAACAGATCCCAAACCCTCTGCACCACCTGAGGGTGCAGCCTCCATTCCCCCGGGGGGAGTTTCTGGTGGGACAGGAAATCTGCCACAGAGTTCCTCTGCCCCAGTAGGTGCATCACTCTGATTGAGGCAAAGCGAGGGTATGCCCAGCCTGTTCCAGAGGTGAGGGCCATAAAACTGGAAAGATACCTTACTATGGGTATGTGTCCTGACTTTTGGGATGACAAGGAGACGGCTGCCAGAGACCGTGAAGGTTCATATGGTAAAAGCTGTTCTGAAAGATAAGGCCCGAGACCATTAAGACTCTTAAAAACCATTAAAATAATCTTAAAATTGATCCTAAAACATACGGGAAGCCAATGCAGTGATTATAAGACCGGTGTATTGTGCTCCCGCCTTCTGGTCTTCATCAGGACACGTGCTGCTGAATTTTGTAGAAGCTGTAAACCTGATATACTCTTTTTGGGAAGACCAGAAAGCAGGGCATTACAGTAATCAATTCTACTGGTGATAAAAGCATGCATCAGTGTCTTCGTATTGGCCCGAGAGAGAATGGAGCAGATTCTTGCAATATTCATTAGGTGATAAAAACCTATTTTAGTAAGATTTTTAATGTGAGGGATAAAAGTCAGCTCAGAATCAAAAATCATGCCCAGGTTCTTCCCTTGTAAAGAAGGGGTTAAGAGACAGTGGTTGTAGCTTTGGTAAAAGTTTGTCTCTCTGAGCCTCAGGAACGATGACTAAAACTTCAGTTTTGTCCTGGTTCAGCTCGAGAAAGTTTTCTGCCATCCAGGAGTTGATGTCTAAAATGCAGTTAAAAAGTGCATCCATTGGCCGTGTGTCATCAGGAGACATGGAGATGTACAACTGTGTATCGTCAGCATAACTGTGAAAGTTAACTCCATGTCTTCTGATGACGCTCCCGAGAGGGAGCATATACAGATTAAAAAGCACTGGGCCTAAAATTTAACCCTGTGGAACGCCACAAGTGATCTCATGGACATTAGAGGAGGATGTATCTAAACTTACAATAAAAGTCCTGTCTGTGAGATACGATGTGGACGATTTGTGAACAGCACCAGAGAGGCTAATCTGTTTTAAACGGGAAAAAAGAATAGCATCAAAGGCAGCGCATAGATCCAGTAGAACCAACACTGTCACCTTCTGGGCATTGTAGTTTGATCTAAAATCATTTAAAATCTTCAGAAGGGCCGTTTCCGTGCTGTGGTTCACCCTGAAACCAGACTGAAATTTCTCTAGGACATTAGGAGCGTTAAAATCATTAAGTTTAATTAAAACAAGCTTTTCTAAAACTTTGCTTAAAAACGGTAAGTTAGGAAAATTGTTCAAACAAATCGGAAATTGTTAAAATCATTAAAATCTAAATTGCTGTTCTTCAGCAGGGGCCTCGCCAAAACAAATTCCCCATTTGAATACTGCTCTTTGCACCTGTTATGATTTACACACAATCCTTTTTTTTTTTTTTTTTTTTATGTGTCCTGTTTGGCAGTGTGGAGCTCAGAATTGGTGTCCGAGTACCAAGTAGAAGCCCAACAGATTTACTTTCACAAGCGGAGCAGTACAGCTTTTGCTATAGTACTCCGCTTGATTTATGTGTGAAAAATCTTTATTATGAATTGTTGGGGTTTTTATTTCCTGTTGTTATGGACACGGAGACGGAAAATTAAGGAGAAGAAAGAAGGAAGATGAAGAAGAGAGGTAGGAAACAAAATGTCATGAGAGAGGGTGAGTTGAAAATACAAGAGAGGAAGGGGAACAAAGAAAATACAGGAAAACATTGAAGTCTGCCTCCATACCCACAGGACGGCAGAGAGAGGGGGAAAAACAAAACACGAAAAAGGAACATCGACAAAACCAACCAAACATTGTGAACTTAAGAATTACACAACCACATCACACAAAAATAGATATAAAAACACAACAACAATGTCACCGAAAAATTCATGGTACCGATTAATCAAGCTCTAGTAATGATAACCTCAGCCCAAGAATATATCCTTAAACACCAGAGACCCCACATCTATGTGTGTGTGTTAGCATGCTGGTGCATATGAGGTTTCTCCATAAGAGTGTTCGATAGTTGGTGTGAGAAGACATCAATCCGTCCCCCAGGAATCGATGTAGACATGAAGGAGATCGGAGCAAAGACATCCAAAGGACCGCCAGAGCCCCAGGCGGATCCAGGCGGGGCCGACCGCATCCCCCAAGAGAGGAGAAAAGGAGAACCCCAGCGGAACATCCAGCGGCCACTATGCAGGGGCCCGGGGGGCAGCAGTGATGAGCCCACGGGCTCCGCCGGCAAACGGCCACGCCGGGGCGGGCCGGTCAACGGACCGGGGGAGCCGGGGCCCAGGGGCACCCCACCCCCCAGCAGGGACCCGACAAGGGACCGGCCGACGAGGGGCCCCCGGCACTGCAGGGGATTTACACACAATCCTAGCAGATCACCTGCAAATCAACATGCCCTTCGTGCAATTTTTTTGCGGCATGCACAAGATGGACCCTAAATTTGGAATATTGATAAATCAGGCCCAATATATTCAATTTAGTTTATTTATGTGGCGCCAATACACAACAGATGTCATCTCAAGGCACTTAACAAGTAAAGTGATTTCAGTACAATTATACAAACATTCCAATTAGTTTACAGTTTGAGTTAGTTTCCTATGTAAGGAATCCCAGCAGATTGCATCGAGTCATTGACTTGAGGTTGCGTCACGTTGATGCAGACTTCCAACCACAGCAACTTGTTGGAGGAGCTAGTGCCAGACGGTGTTTTTTCAAGATGGCAACTGTCGATCTAGCATTGGAAGAGAGAGTCTTCATTCTCTATTTACTTTGGAGATTACCCTGCGCAGGTTTGCAGAGTCAGTAACGAGAAAACTATCCTGTCCATGTCTCCTCACTTATATTCCTCCAAGCGAGGTCCTTTTTATTCCTGTCTCTGTAGGGAAAGCAGCTGGTGTCATATAGCTCGGGGTGATTAGCCACAGCCGTTATCAGTATTTCCTCCATGTTGAATGAACAATTTTGCCGCACCTGACCCTGTGAACTGGGTCACAGCATCACATGAAACCACGTCACCAAGCTCTTGATTGGTTGACAAGGCGCAAATTGACGGCAAAGTTCAGATTTTTCAATTTAAGCGGCAGACGCAAAAATCCATGTCACACGCGAATGCACAAAATGCATGTCGCGCATCAGTGCGCTTCTGCATTGTCTTAACATGTAAACCTGACGCCCTTGATGCTTCAAATGCGTTCGGTGTGAAGGCACTGTAAGAGAAAACAGAGTTAACAGTCGAAATAACAGCATATAATGCAACTGGAGACTATCTGACTAAAACTGGGAGCTGGTTCAACAGGAGCCTGATAACTAAAAGGTCACTGAGCATGCCCAGAAGAAGAAAAAAAAAAAACTTCATCCGGTTTATTCCTTACGTAGGGTACATCTCCAACCAATGGGGCATGGATGGAAAGTCACATTATGGTAAGTAACTCGAACCAATCGCGATCCAAAAGTCTGATGATTGAGGCATCGAATAGCCAATGTAATGCTGTAAACGCAGATGCAAGATGCAGTTATGATTCTGATGATATTTTTAATTCAGTGAGGACTACGGCATTTACCCGGGAGATGGCGCATATGGCACACTTTTGACCACCTTTGACCTGTAGTAATAAAATTGTGTGCAGAATACTCATTTTTTGGTTTATTATGTCAAATTTGGTGTGGATGAAGGTAATACAGATACTCTGTTTACTTTTAAGGCCAGGCTTAAAACTTTCCTTTTTGATAAGGCTTATAGTTAGAGAGGCTAAGGTCATCCTGAGCTATCTCTGTAGTTATGCTGCTATAGGCTTAGACTGCTGGAGGACGGACTTACCAATTTTCTTCACTCTGCTACTTCCTTTTCTCCTACGACTCTCCAGTTGTATTACAGTACATTCTGTTATTTTGACTGTTAACTTTGTTTTCTCTCAGTGTTTTTCTCTCCATAGAAGATATACCTGGTCTGGTATCCTGCTTGGCTGCAATGCCCTGTTGGACGGGGGGCATCGACTGGGATGATCCTCCCAGTAACTGAACATCCACTGTGTCCTGTTATCAACTTTTTACTTTCTGTAACATAGAAAGTACTCTTATATCAGATCTTCTGTTCCTTCTGTGTTTCTGCTCTGTCTTCTCAAACCCCCAGACGGTCGTGGCAGATGGCCGCTCCTACTGTTTTTCCTCTCCACCGTCGCTACATGCTTGCTCAGTATGAGGGATTGCTGAAGGATTGCTGTGGTTGGAAAGTCTGCATCAACGGGGCCCAACCTCACGCCAATGACTGACGCAATCTGCTGGGATTCCTTAAATAGGAAACTTTTTAACTGATTGGAATGTTTGTATAAATGTATTTAAATGACTTCTTGTTAAGTGCCTTGAGATGACATCTATTGTGAATTGGCGCTATATAAATAAACTGAATTGAATTAATACTTCAGGCTTTCAGACCCACAGTGTGTTTTAGGTCCCAGCCTATTTTTAAAGCCATTTTTACAGCAAGAATATATACAAAATAAATAATCGGACAAAAAATTTTTTTCAGTGCATTAAAATTCATATTGCTTGGTAACAATAGCAGTCAGAGATTTTAACACAATTCTGGGATACATTTTAGAGTGTTTGCTTTCCAAAGAGACCCCAGCCATGTCTACTCAAAATGGTTCAAGAACAGTGTTAAGTTAATTTTGGGTATGCGTTTAAAAAAAATGTAGGGCGGAAATTGAAGGATCGTAAAGGGGATATATAGATATATAGATAGATAGATATATATTAATATATATATTAGATGAGATGTTATTATAAAATAAAGTCCAGTTCACCTTTGAGTACCATTTCCAATTTTGTGTTCATCAGATGAAGAGGCGTGTTCTGTGTCACATAGATGAACATGGTTTGATGCGGAAAACGCTTAGTAAACACAGAACCACGGCAAAACAGCTTGTTAAGATGCTGGCTGAAGCTGCTAAACCAGTGTCATAATCCACAGTCAAACAAGGGCTGTACTGACAGGGACTGAAAGTCAACTCAGATAGGGGGAAGCCATTACTCCAAAAGCAACATAAAAAGCAAGATTACAGTCTGCAAATTCAGCCAAAAACTAATAACTTTATATCTGAAGTTGTGTCCTGTGTTCTGATGCAAGGGCGTAGAATTAGTATGGACGTAAGGGACATGTCCCCACCAATATCCAGTGATTATTGAATTGTCCCCACCAATAATTTGATCTACTCAAGAAAAGAAAAACAAACCCGATAGAAAGCAAAAAAGAGAGAAAAATACAGATTTGTCGATGTCTCATTCTAGAGGTGCAGAAAGAGTTTAATTACCTTCTCAAGGCTACTGGAGTCTTACCTCCCGTAACATATATGGCCAATGTGATTGGCTGTGCCTTTCCCTGCTGTCAGGTGAGACTCTGCAGCTATGTTTGGTTGTTAGCAGTGCCAAAACTGCAAGGAGAACTTTCCAGTCGGCGAGAGGACTCAGGTGCAACATGGGTGACACGAGTGTCAAAAGCGATTAAGGATGGCAACAAAAAAGAAGAATTTGGATATGATGAACTATTTTTTTTTAAAGAAACCTTTACGTCACTTAAAGTCAAGTTTGCTAATGAAATGTGTCCGTAAAATGCCACGCTTTGGCGCACATTATACAGAATTACGTGATTTGGAAATTAACTGCACAACAAGCTGCCCACTATTAGTTATGGTACACCATGCCTCTAAGGATGGTGCAGGTCTATGCGTGGTTCCCCCAGGGAGCAAGTCATCAGTCTGTGTCTGACGCAGCTATGCGCTCCAATCCCTCCGTAACTCTCCATTGTGCTGTCAGCTGAGCTCTCAGATAGTGATGCTTCGAATACGTGTCCAGGTCTGAAATGATAATCAGTCAGATGCTCTCATAGGAATCTTTTTTTGATCGATTCAGTTACCTGAGCTCTGTGTGTAAAGTTGAAAATCTCTGTGCGTCTGGAACAAATGGTCAGGGATGTGAATTGTAAACTGCTTGTGTTAAAAAAAACAAAAAAAAACGGAAAACAAACCTACGCCCTTGTTCTGAGGATAATAAAATTGAAGAGTTGGGCCAAATTGACCATTGTTACAGTTTGAGGAAAAAGGGGGAAGCATGCAAGCCTGAGAACACCATGACCAATGTGAAGTACGAAGTTAGCAACATCATGTTTTGGATGGGTTTCACTGCAGTATGGTTCGTGCACCTGAAAAAAATCAAATCAAACACTGGATATGGAAATTAGGCAACTTTACCAATGACTACACGCAGGGAAGAAGAACCTGCCAGCCCGATGTTAACTCGGTCCAACAGTCTTGCACAGAAGCCACATAACAACTCTACCCCCTGAGCCAAAAGGCGCTTAACGGGTAAAACACATCACAGTTTGATGAACACTGGCCAGCTTTAAATGCACTGAATGTACATTTGTTTTTACTGTTCCGAGGAAGAAAAAATAAAAGAAATTCTAACCCAAAACAAGAGACATTACTCCTCCTGCAATCCCGTTGAAAAACAGATTTGCAGCCCTCAGTTCCACGAAAGACAACGCAGCCCCTGGGACCAGTCTATGTCACCAGGAGAAATCTAGCCACATGAAGCAGACACATAAGAAAGTAAGAACCCCCCCAGCAAAAGTTCTCATCCTACATCATGGATCAATAAATGGTATTGAAGACTTTTGTAGACAGAACACTAGAGTTTATAGCTGCTCCAAAAATACAGTGAGAAATATCGGAATAAATCCTGACAAACATAGCTCAACACCCTAAACTGAAAACGCTCGTTATCCATGCAGGATCAACTAATGTAGCAAAAAAACAGTCCGAGCTTCTGAAGAGAGACTTCTTTGATCTGCTATAGAGACTTGATGGACTTAACATAAACATCTTTATCAGCGGGACATTCCCTGAAGGGAATGATGAAAGGTACAGTAAAAATCTATTTTTTCACAATTTTAAAATATTTGGATGTGCCTAGGAAAACCCATGTTCTCCTAATGTTTTTACGTCTCATATGCTCTGTGTGTGTTTTATGCTTAATTGCTGTTTTTACTTTATCCCCTAATCATGTAAAACACCTTGAATTACATTGTTGTTGAAAATGTGCTATACAAATAAAATTACCTTTCCTTGCCTCATCTATTGACCAATGGGGATAAAAAACAGCTTTCCCGAAATCCTATAAAGATTGGAAGGTATAGGAATGGATGAATTAACAAATTTCAAATTTCCCCACTGTGGGACTATAAAGTATAATTCTATTCAATATTCTTCTCTAATATAGGTGTGAGAAGCGACACATTTCCACAGTAGAAAAAAGCCTCAATCCTGTTTTGAATGATCATATCACAGTAGCTTACTACAAGTTCATCCTGCCAACACTGAAAGCAAGAAAGGTATGACAATATGCAGGTAGATTTGTGTCTATTATTCAATCAAAAAAAGTTTCTTCAATTAAAAAAAATATATTTTCAATCGAAAAAAAGCTTCTCTATAACCCAAAAAACACTTTTTAATCAAAGAAAAATGCAATTTTGTTAGTCTCAAACATTTTTGCATTCAAAAATGTTTCTATAATTGAAAATGGTTTTGTTAATTGAAGTGATTCTTTTTTACTGAAAATATTTTTTGTTTTGTTTTTAAACAACCTTTTTTTGATTGAATAATAAAGACACAAATGTCCTACCCATTAATATGGCCCAAACTGTCAGGTTTGTGTGTTTGAAATAGGACCCAAAATGCAGTACTTTTATGTTTTTAGATTTAATTAAATAATAAATAACTAAACTTACAAAATAATGACGAGAAAGCCAGGGAACATGGAGACCAGGGAACGCGGGAAGACAGACCAGGGAAGACAGACCAAGGAACACAGGAACTAGGAGGGGAGGAAAGACAACGAACCAGCGAGTTGTGACTGAGTTTAGACTGTATTTATACTGAGGGGGAGTGTGAGGATGGGAGCAGAAGGAGCTGAGGACTAATTAAGGGAAGCGGTTGCAGCTGAGAGGGAGTGAGCAGGTGAAACTAATTAACAGCTGGGATGGAAGGCAGAATTGCTAGGGAAACTGGGAGGAAGACCAGGAGCAAAACATAAGGACTAGACAGAGGATAATACTAAAGAGGAATGCAGAATAGAAAGGAGCAAAGGGTGAAAACATCTAAGAACAAGGAGAAATATGGAAACAAGAAAGTGCAGAAATAACTAGTAGAAACAAAGAATAACTTAACACGATAATAGAACTAAATAAGGAAAATAACTAACAAAAACACAAACACTTAGGAACCATGACACAAACACAAAACAACATTACTTCAATCAAAAAAGTTGCTTCAAACAAAAAAGCTTCACTTCAATCAAAGAAAACATTTTCAATCAAAGGAAAACTTTGTTCAGATGCCGTTTTTTGAGTCTATATTTGCATCCCAACACTTTTTTTCTTTGATTGAAAAGTGTTTTTTTGGATTGAAGTGAAGCTTTTTTGGATTGAAAATATATTTTTTGATTGAATAAACTTTTTTTGGGATTGCATATTCAAGACACAAATCTACCTCTATAAGACAACACTGTTAAGAGGAAACTTTAAAGAAAAAAGATGGATTTCAAGCCACAGCTGTAAGGCAAACAGCATTACAGAATGGGTAATAACATGTATTGGTTTGAATAGCAATCACGATGCTGTGGTGGAGAATATAGAATTTTACCACTTTTTCCAGCTGTTGGAGCTATAGTATGTCGTACTGTAGACACAGTTTACACAGCTTTACCTGAGTTGAATGAGAAAGTTTACCTACACCTGTGGGTTATGTTATCTGAAATGGCTGCAGTTCTCTTAAAGACAGAAATGTGGAATTCAGTTGTTTGCCCGTGTCACCGCTTAGTCCCTAAATCACACTGGATAAACACTTACTTGATCCAAAAAGATTATGCCACTGCAGTTTTCTGGATCTCATACTGCAGAAAACATACGCAAGTAAGAGCAAGTCAACACTATTTTTTTTCAAAAAATGCACCAGCTACATTTTCAGCTTTATGCACACTCCTCAGTTGGTTGAGCACAAGGAATACCTTTCACGCACAGCATTACATAAACAGTGGCGATCAAGAAGTTAGTCATTTCAAATCCTTTAAACTTCTGCAACACTACTGAGGTACCAGTTATTCAAATGGCATTGTATTTTAACAGCCGTGTTTCCACAATCTGGACTTCAGGGTAATTTTACTGGATCTTATTTGACAGGATAAATCTGTTGGCCAGGTCCTCTCAGACATTGTGTCTCTATAGAAAATTGGCCCTTTAAGGAATTTGCTGAGACGTCTGCACTTCATGACCGTTTTGGCAGTGAGCAGTGACATTTATCAGCATCAAAAGGCACCCATAGCAGCAGAAATAACAAGAGATCAAATAGAACAAGCAAAGATTGTTGCTGCGTTTCTTTTTGCTACGTTGTTATAAACTGATTCGCCACCAACTCTTCCAATAATAAAAAAAAAACCTGGTTCTTTGGCAACGTCTGCTAATTTCTGTCTAAGTTACAACCAATCAGCATGATTTAACCACAGCTCCCACCCAGCAACTCTACCAGGCCATTTCCTAATATGTACCCCGAGCCTGGTACTCTGTTGGTTCCTGAAATGGTCCCAAAATGGCCCTGTCAGACAGGACGTGAAGTGGAGACACGTGCATAACATGAAGGTCCAATAAAACTATGCTGAAGTTCTGATCGTTGAAAGGGGCCAAAAAACTTTACTGAATTTGTGGCATTTAGTCTGCAAAGTCTATATAAACAAAATGCAGACAACAGATTATGTCTATCTTAAAATACTTATACTTGAATGAGTTGGATTAGTATCTGTGACAAAATAAATCTTTGTGAAACCCAAAATTGAAATCTATAACAACAATTGTGTATAAAACAAAAATATATTGTATTAAAAATAGTTGTAAACGGATCAGCCATGGCATATATTATGATCTCTCACCCTGAAATTGAATGTGTATTCTTCTCTGTATTTTCAGTAAGATTTGTAATTTTACACATTCACACATGAACAATGTGGTTTTTGTTCAAACTGTGAACTGTTTACTATCCGTGCATGACCGTATAGTTTCAGGCAGTAACAGAAATATACATATGGGGTCAAATCATATACATGATCATTCTGATGTGAAATATAAGTCATCACACATATTTGTTGAGGAAACGATGAATCAGGGAAAATTTAAAAAAGAGAAATACTGAAGTTTATCATTGGAAAGAAGAATTGAAAAGATTTTTCTTCACAGAACCAGCATAGTTTACTGTTCGTAAGTGACATTACTTTATCACCACCTTCCAAAGTCTTCAGCTATAAGCAAATACATATATTACTTTCCTTACAACACTTACTCACACTACTACTGTATGCACACTTGTGGGTGGTCTGGATGAATGGTCTGGTTGTGCGTTATTGACAGCTGGATTGATGTTATCTGATTCCTATGTGCCTCATTTGACCAGTCAGAAAATGTCTGTTCTTACTGTGCCACAGTCTTTGTGTGTGTGTTTGTGTGCGTGTGTGTGTGTGTGTGTGTGTGTGTGTGTGAGCAAAAATGTCAAACAGAAAGAAGATATACTGCAGTTTCTTTTAGAATAGAAAATGTTTTACTGTGTACAGTGGCTGAGTGAGCCCAACAGACTCCAAATTATTGACATGTGCAAACAGATGTCTGTGCTGCAACTTAACAAAGTGCTGTCATAAAATCGACCAACCTTGTGACATAAAAACCTGCACAAAAATACAAACACAAAACCAAAAACCACAGATGTTGCAGAAGTGTTTCTTTGGAGAAAAACAGTGAATACACCTGATTTTCAGCATACAATTTACAATACTTACAAATTATTTTACAGGAGAAGTCTAACCTAGAAATTTAATTCTAGCTGTACTACTGTACTATGTTCTGGTCTGAAGTATGCTGGTTGATATGGATAGCCCAGTGTCATGTTCGGTTAGAATCTATTTCTGATTCTGTATTTCAAAACAAGAAGTCAAACTTCAACAATCATGATATGAAATGAAAAAAACAAAATGTAAAATTTTCATACCTTTTATATAATATTACTGCATTTTTCTTACAAGAGAAGGTTTCCAGTGTATACACCTGTCAGGGCCATCAGCACTCCATACTTCTCACTCCCCGTCTTAATTATTGTCTGCACCTCTCTCTAATGCCAGTCACCAGCTGGTCCTCATTTCCCCAGTTCATACTGTTTCTGCCTACCCGTTCATGTCGTTCTGCTGTTCTGCCATCATCATCATCATCATCATCATCATCATCATCATCATCATCATCATCATCATCATCATCATCATCATCATCATCATCATTTTTTCATCATCATTTCTTCAATACATAATCATTACATCTTACCTGCATTTGAATATGGGGCCAATGCTGCACCTGGATCTCTTGACAACACCATAGGGTTGGATTGTGAAGAAGGGTGGGTTTTTCTTGTGTGATTATGTAGGGGTTATACAACCCTAGAATGCAGTTGGGATTCTGAAGCTGTACATACAACTAATGTTTCTCTGCAGTACAATTGCAGTATCAAGAGAATGGGATTACGTATGTCAAGAGATCTGCCAAGTTTTTCTTCACTACCTTCAAAAAAATCTTATCATCGTTGCAAGGAGGAGAAAGTGAGGAGAGAACGTTGCCCGAAGCACTTTTTTATCTCTTTTTCTTATGTAGCATGTCAATAACATATTTTATTCTTTTCCGTTTTTATATGTACCTCTTTGTGTTTTCTTGTTAATTTTACTATTTCTCTCTCTTCGATATTATTTTTCTTCTGTCCTTTCATCACAGTTTAGATCCAATTCATTTGGATATTATTACATTGTTAAATGACATTTGAGGTCATACAGGTTGATACTTGCCACTGTATTATAACACAGTATTTGATCCGACGTTTTAAAAAAGATATGAGACATATCTATATGTCTTGATTAAAGGGTAAGTTAATAATTGTAAACATTTGTTTCTTTACATTTGTGTTCCAGCCTATAGTTTTCAATAATAATTTTTATTTCCATACATTTCACAAACACTGAGCAACCTCTGTAAGTACATCTACAGTTGTTTCCTCAATCAACATAGTATTTTGCCCAAAGACGTCAATTTAAGCTAAAGCTACACATGCACTGGCTGTAACAAAAGCTGCATTCAAATACTCTCTTGCTTATTTGGCTCAAACACTGAAAAAAAAAGATGCTGCTGCAGAGAATTATATTAGGTAGATATGCTATGTTTTTAGAGAGGAGTTATTAACTTATTTAATTTCAATTAGCAGACATTCTTAACTGATAAACTTTATGCTCTCAAACTAAAACCTCTGATGCCCGGTGGTCTGGGTGCATACTCACTGCTAAAGGTGAGGTCTCAGATGTGTCATTGTCCCTCATCCTAGGGTTATTGCTTCTCCTTCAAGCAAAAACCCCAATTATTTCACAAGCATTGGGAAAAAGTGTTTCAAACAGAGATTCTTTAGTGGTTATGGAAATATCTGTTCTCTTTACATTTAAAAAGCTGGCCCAATTTTCTTAGAGGACCTAATGAAACAGTTCTTGTTTCTTTTTCTGTGTTGCCAATAAGTTGCCCACACCGTATTCTTTTAAAAAGGTATTTAAAAAAATCCAAAATCCAGACTTTTTTCTGCTTACACCGTTGTGCTCTGCAGTTCCTGACAGCACATTATCATCCATATATGCTCAAGCATATTTGTTTCAGAGAGGCATCACTTTAAATGCTCTTTGTGTCATTAATTTGCTTCAAAAACAACCAAAAGGCTGATTTTATTCATATGGGGGATGAGGTTTTAGAACCAAACTTATTTAAATTCCCACAATAGAAAAGTGCGTATTAAAAATTGTGCACACACTTGAAGATGAGTAAATCACAGCATTTGTGAATTTTACACCCTTGTACTGTGCCAAACTGTGTACATTTGTATGAGTATGTTTCAATTATCTTGCAGATGTTGCTGTCATACCTGCTTTCTTCCATGATCATGGCATCAACAACTTACCTGAATTCCTACCCTGACCCTATTAAATTTAATTTGAGCTTCACTACAATTTGAAATGTTTTGGCATTTTCTATTTATAGATTTCTAATTCACAGAAAGACTTTAACATTTTGAGAGATCAATATGATAGTAATGGACGTGTCAAATCTTACAAGCCTAAAAAAGACTATAAGGGACTCTGGCGAATTAGCTAAATAGCCTTTTTTTCACATGCAGTATATGTTCATGTATTAAAAGCCAGACCTGATAAAACCTTAACATCAAATATACCTCTATTTTCATAAATCTCAGAGTTTATATCATTAATCAACTCACATGTTTATGCAACATGGCAGTATTTGTGATGAATCACGCATGGCAAATAAATATTTGTTTATATTATTTATATCACAGACTCCAGTCCAGATTTATTACTCAGCTATATTCATTTGGCACTTTGGATTGTCAGCTTTAGAAAATTACCCATAAATGTGACTAAGCACACATTTTAGGTTTTCTTTCTTCTGCTTCAGCAACAGTACCACTTGCTCAGTGTTTCAGTTTAATCATGTAGTGCATTTAATGTCCAAGTTTTTAACAGCTATCATTTTTATTTTCATTTGAATACAATCAATAACAATTCTAATGCCTTGTAGGGGATTCCCATAAGCCCACCTAATGCTTTTCTGTCCGTTTTTGCTTGATAAAATTAAAGGTGGATTGTTAGTGCTTATAGTCTGTCTAAATTATAATGCCTAATATGGAAAAGTAAATTATTGACCTCAGGTTTGGATTAGAAGTGTGTGTTAGAAATCAAAATTTATATAAAGTGTTTATCTGTGCACCTAAATATATACAAACATACCATATGTATGAAATTCCATTGCTATTTTCATATGCTGTCAGCTCTACAGTGTAGTGCTACATGTAGTGCTTGGGTTTTCATTTCCCTTCCTCTTGTTCAACTTTTTGCCCCATAGTGAATAAAATGCATACTGACAGGTACAATACAGAATCAATAGAAATCTGACTTTTTGTCCCTTGAAACAAAACAGAATTCTATACTACATATGAAGGCACGGTGGGTTTTTTCAGTAGGTCAATGAAGGAAGGGGGGTGAGATGAAACCCTCCATGCCTGACAGCATCACTTTTATACAAGTTCCATAGCCTGAGGTCAGGCATTGACAGCCGGAGAAATACATTCTGAAGGCATTGTACATCAATGACACACCACTTCAGGCATTTATTCCAAAGTCATCTTTGGATACACTTTTCTAGAGTGCAAAATGTTTTGCAGAAGGATAATAATAGGATAATGTTTATTTTAGATCTACCTTGATTAAGAAGATATTTTTATGTTTTTATCAAGACTAGCAAATAATTTATTAAAAGGCAAACTGAAGTTTAAAATTAGGTAATTGTAATTTCTGGGGAACTTAAAAGATGAAATTATGAATTATCTCATATTTGAACTGTTTTAACTTTTACACTTTTCAGATATTTAACTTGGGTGCTCAAAACTGTTTTGATTCATGTTCATAATTGGTTAGATGTATGCTAATGTTCAGGGAGGGCTGTTATCTTTGACGCTTTCAAAATACACCAATTTATTATTATAGTACAAACCCACATTCTATTCTTAATTTTTTGTTTGTTTGTAAGACCAAGCTGATTGTACAACTTTATTTTAAAATATCTTAAACTCTTGGATTGCATTTATGTCTTTTGTGACAGATAATCTTCCTAGGTTTTTGTTAGGTTTTCATAACCTCCCAAGAAAATTCAGAACTCATACCATTACCCACTGTGGTGTTGGAATATTTGCAAGGCTTTGTTTTCAGCACCAAACTGGAATCAGAAGATAGGTGGCTTTGAACTAGTAATCCCCTCTTATTGGATACATCTGTATCTGTAAAGGATATTTTAGTACTTTTGTTTGTTTTGGGAAACACACTATTGGTACAAATTACTGTGCAATATCTAGCCAACTACCCAATGTAAAAATATACATGCAAAAGTAAAGATTTGCACATTTTCAACAATTTGTGAACCTCAGTTTTTCTTGTTCTACTTTCATGGACTCATTTCTCTCTGTTTCACCTTTCATTTTGTATTCATCCATGCATTTTTACATCATTCATTTTACTTTCTATATTGATTTCTTTTGTGTGCATTCCTGATCACCATACACACCGAGAGCATTGCCCCAAACACTTAGGTAATCATGTGTTACCATGATGCCACCTATGCAAAAAACTCCACAGTCAACTGCTAGTGGTATTATGACTTTAGAAATGACAGCAACTCAGCCACAAAGGAATAGGCCACATATAAAATCTCAAATTGGGGGAGAAAATGCTGAGGCACACAGCGCAGGGGGCTCGCCAACTTTTTGCAGGGTCAGGAGCTACAGACCTCCAAACTTAATTTGGGCTTCAGATTGCTTCAAGAACAGAGCCTACCTAGAAAGCCACATAGAGTCTTAAAACATCAAGTGCAATGGAAAACACTAGATGCCATACTGTGAAAGACACCACCCCTGAACTGTGGAGCAGTGAAGACCTTTTCTATGGAGTAACAAATCGGTCCTATCTGCCTCCAAGCCAGTCCTGATTTGGCAGTTGTCAAGAGAACCACAATTGCCTGATTGCATTGTTAGGTGTACAGTTTGCTGCTGAAAGGACTAAGTTGTGGGGCTCTTTTTCAGAAGTTGGGTTTGACATCTTAGTTCAGGTGAAAGGTACTTAGAAAAATATTTTGGCCAATTTCTTGCACCCACCTTTGTGGGTATAACTTCGTTATAATGAAAATTCAACTTGATCACTAGATTGCAGATATTGAAATGCTGGCTACCTTTCTCACACTTAAATCAGATTTTAAGAAGTAAAACCATTTACTCTATTTATGAATATTGTTTTTTTTTCCTGGTTGCAGTTTTGAAGATACTTTAAAGGAACAGACCTTTAAAGTGCCCCTGGCATGTAATTAGCAGTTTTTTGGTCATATTTGTTAGTTTCCCCAGCCTGCCTATGTCCCCAGAACCTCAGAAACGGGCTGTTTTGCAGTTCGGCATATGACCTCACGTCGTCTCTGAGTTCCAGCCAATTATCCCCTTCTCTGAACCACACTCTCCAAGTCCCTCCCCCTGCTGCACGTATTACAACCTAAACAACGAGAGCTAAGGTAAAAGGCAAACAACAAACCGACAGCATGGAGTCCAGACCGCATCGACACTGTCCTCCCCACTGAAAAGCTTGTGGATGGACTTTATTTATGCAGGGAATGCACCCGACCAACTCCTGAAGCGCCTGGTCGTTTGTGGCAAAAATTTCTCTGACGAATGTTTTATTAACTTGGGACAATACAGCAGTGGATTCGCAGATCGTCTTAAACTTTTACCAGGATCAATACCAACTCTCCGTGAACCAGGATATACCCCTATACAAGTAAGTAGCCTATATTTCCGCAATAATGTCCTTCAGTTGTTTTATACCAGTGTTTCCCACACAGATTCAACTCAGACCGCCACAGATTCAACACCGACCCCCCAAAAAAATTTAAAAATCAACACCGACTGTCACATATTGCGTTTCGTTTTTCTTTTTTTTTACGCTATTTAAAACACGCAGCATACTCATTCCCTGCTCTCTTTTCGTCTCTGTCACTCACGCGTCTCTCGCACACACATACACACACACACACCTACATACACACACACACACACACACACATACAGCCCCTTCCCTCCGTGCACAGCACGTCTGTCTGGATCACCTGTAAGACATGCTCTACCTTTCTGGTTCCTCCTCAGGTGCCTCGCTGTCCGGATCAGATTCCAGATCAAATTGAAACGCCATTACATAGTTATAGTAGCCGATAACTGAGCCATTACTGTCGGAGTGAAGCTAGAGACGTAATGAGGACGGATGGATGTGTGGATGGATGATCAAATATTTTATTAGGCCTGTAATTTGTAAACAGATTATTGTTCAACACAGAATATAATTAGGCCTAAACTTAATTACCTTTCATACATAGGGTAATATTGGAATTTGGGCAAGTTGTGGTGCGCAAATGCATGTCTGTCAATGTTTCATCAGATGCGGACATTAGAGACTCAATTGACAATAGAGGCGCATGGCTTGGGCCCCGCCCACCAAAACTCGGTCGTTCTGTGCTAATGCTAAAAGAAGGGCCACCTAGCAGGGGCTGCAATTCTACAACAAGGCTGAGCTACGGCTAACAATCCTTTGATACAGTATTAAGGTACTTAGAGTGTGACTAAAAGGGGCGCAAACGTCGCGGGGAATTTCATGCCAGGGGCACTTTAAACTTGCTCTCACGTGTCAGGCCGCTTCTAGTGGAAATGGTTCTTTAAGTGACTTGACATGGTGTAACCGGTAAAAAAAGAAAACATAAAACACTTCTTTCTCCCTTGTTTACACCCTCATTATTACCTGAGAAGAATTCCCTTCTCTGGATAAAAAAGAAGGTTAAAAGGAGAGAGAAAGTGAGATGAAAGAGAATATAAATAAGAGGGGCTAAAATTAAACCACAGGAGGGAAAGGGGTTTATGTGAAGAAATGTGGAGAAAAGAAAGGGAAAAGGGGCAGAGGGGAAGACACACTAACTGAGGTAGAAAGCAGATTATTGGCTGAGCTCCAATGAGCTCATTGAAGAAGACCCTGCTGTCAGCTTGTATCACCATGATAGACAGCCTGCCTACCTTTTTGGGGCCTGTGAAGACACATGCTTACACATAGACACAGACATGGATGTATTTAAAACCATTTAGACATGCAAAGAAAACAAGCACTGAATATATGCATACCTCGGCATTAGTGTTTTGCATTTTTTCCTATAGAAAAATGTTATATGTATTTAGATGCACTGTTACAATGACACTCATACACAATAGAATTTACTCTTGTGCAGGTATAGCAAAATTCTGAAATTAGCTTACAATTGATTTATATATGGTCTGTGCTGATTTTTCAATATGTCTGGAGTAGAGACCAAATAACGGCATCAAAGTCACTAACATAAGCACCACATGTCATAAACTCAAATTTCTGTTGTTTACTTCTTTCATTATAATTCCTGCTGTTTAACCAGCTTTGTATATATCAATTTTGGGTTAAATAAAAAAGTAGAATTTTAGGATTTTAAGATTAAACATAGAAACAAGCCTTGGACAGCAGATCAGCTAGCTTGCTGAGTGTTGATTAACAAAACAAGCAATTTATTGTCTAACTGCAAGTTTAAAATTGCAGATTTCCTTTTGTACTTTTATAAAATGTGTCTACATTCATGCCAGCTGTACCCCACCTCTCAGCCTCTTCTGCTATCTATGAATGAATGAAGTAACAAGCTGTGAGATTTACACAGCTGCATACTTTTTATGCTTCCATCACAGCTATTACAAATCACAGTGTGTTTAGTTGCCAAGAGGAAGTCAAATATTATATTTATTCAGAAACGGTGGATAAGAAGTGTGCCGGGATTTGGATTTAAAAAAATCACTTTAAACATATTGTTGTTTCTTGAGAGACAGTACCGCTAATGGCTAAACAGCTTCTGACTGTGTAATGTTTTCTAGAGAAAACATCTGCTCCGAACAGTAATTGGGCTGTTTTACCATTGCTTGTCCTCTCCTGTGTGCTAACTAGAATTTTAACCAGTCGGAAAAATCAGCTTCAGCAGTCTGAACAATAACATGTAACTATTTCCTTTGATAAATACCTGGCTCCACTGAGCCAAGTATTTCACAGTTGGATTCATTTTCAACTCATTACATGCACACACACACACACACACACACACACACACATATATTTTTTTGCATGCACACTTGCATGCAGTTATGTACATACAATCACCACTTTCTATCTTTTGATTTAGATTAGTTGTGATTACAACAGCTAGCAGTAGTGCTCTTTACCAGGGTTATAATAACTGCTGTCAGGCAAGGAGGAGATACAATCTTATCCTGTCTGTTCTTATGCTGATTAGCACTACCAAGCTCCACTGAGCGCGTCAGAGTTCCCTCTGGAAAGCTTAACCCTATTTAAACCGTTCAGTCTCTTCTATAGTGTTTTTTTCCTAACACATGAAGTGAATAAGTCCTGTTCCCCATTGAACAATAGTATAATAAAGTTACATTACTGCCACTATAGACATATGGTTTCAGAATGAGTGGTTTCATTTAGTTATTACAGCTGAATAGCTTTATCTGGTTTTGTAGGTGTTTACGTCACGTTGGTTTTAGTTTTATTGTTTTCACCTTACACCTAAAAGCAAAACCCAATTATTCTGCCTGCTTTCCCCATTGGCATTGTTTTACCAGTTTTTTTTTACATATGCTAGGTGCATCCTGCAAACTAAGACCTAACACATAAAATGTGCTGCGGTTTTTACACTGAAAAGTGGTTCAACAAAGTATTATTTCAGGGGTACTGTAAACAAACGCTTGCCACACTTATTAGATTTTGTATTTGTAAAAACAAAGTTAAAATTGTGTATCATTTACCATTCACTGAACTATAGCGCAACACTTTGTTTTGAACTATAATACAAAATCCTAATAAAATACATGAAAGTTTGTAGATGTAATTTGACAAAATGTGAAACTTTAAGGAATAGCTTCACTTTTGCAAATACTGTTCCTTCCCTTTCTTAGTATTTATATCACAATACATTTTAAAGGTAAAAAGCTGTGCCTGCATCCCAGTCTGAGAGGAGTAGAGAGCCAGGAGGGATTTGTATTCATGTTTAATAAATCAGTGGGCCACAGTTATAAATTAGATTGGCAAAAGACCGAGGAGCAGCAAATTGGGCACTTTTTTGCATGATAAGCATGACTTATTCTGCAGATCTCATCCTTCTTTTTCTTCCACTTTGTCTTTCCTGTGTGTCTATTGCTGATAAAACTAATGATTTAAAAAAAAGATTAACCTAAATAGATTTCAATCTATCAGGCTCAGTTGGAAGTTAGGATTTCTAGTTCCCCTTGTAATGCCTTGGTAATGGCTTTGCTGTCATATGGTTGGTGGGTGTCTCTTCATTCTTTAGGCAGCAATTTCTCATGGGTTCAATTGACGTTTGAGCAAACAAACTTAAAACTTGTATTTATTTTTTACATATACTGAGTTCTAACATATAATGCATGTTCTTCTTTTTTACATTTGCAGGGACACTGTTCTACATTGAGGACAACATCTGTATAGCCTTCAATATGTATGCTTTTATTTTTACGATTTATCCAGACAACACCATCCTAAGACCAGTTTAAATATAGATGGCATTCAGTCACGTGTTACAGGGAAAATTTACAGTTTTTGTTTATTCAGATACGCTTTCCTTGTCAGTTGTGAATAGGTTCATGTTAAATATTGTTTTAACACTGGCTAGGAAATATTACCACAATGTAATCCAGAACCTATTTCCCAAGAGACCCATCCATGTATTTCGCCTAGAGCATCTTTTACCTCTTTTGTGTCTCTCCGTGGAGCTTCAGGCTGTGACATATGTCCAGAGCCTTTTCGTTCCCCAACACTCATTCTCTAATGGGATCTTTTAAAGAATATAAACATGGGTTTTAACACAGAAAATAAACATACTGTGAGTGAAAATGTATGTAGACTGAACAAGAACAAGGTTTCGGAGGTGCAAATAGTACCACAAGTGCACTAGTCCTTGACATGAGATGATTCAGAGGTATGACGGGCACACAATGATGTCAGATTCCATTTTTGAGTTTCTTCTTCAGCACAGTGACAAAATGCTGACTGGAGATTGTCCAATACAATTTTAAATTCTACAGTGAAATCTGTAGGGCCCATAGTGTGGAGCTGCTATTTCAATTCAATTCAATTCAGTTTATTTATATAGCGCCAATTCACAACAGATGTCATCTCAAGGCACTTAACAAGAAGTCATTTCAATACATTTATACAAACATTCCAATCAGTTAAAAAGTTTCCTATTTAAGGAATCCCAGCAGATTGCGTCAGTCATTGGCGTGAGGTTGGGCCCCATTGATGCAGACTTTCCAACCACAGCAATCCTTCAGCAATCCCTCATACTGAGCAAGCATGTAGCGACGGTGGAGAGGAAAAACTCCCCTTTAACAGGAAGAAACCTCCAACAGAACCAGGGTCAGTAGGAGCGGCCATCTGCCACGACCGTCTGGGGGTTTGAGAAGACAGAGCAGAAACACAGAAGGAACAGAAGATCTGATATAAGAGAACTTTCTTTGTTACAGGAAGTAAAAAGTTAATAACAGGACACAGTGGATGTTCAGTTACTGGGGGGATCATCCCAGTCGATGCCCCCCGTCCAACAGGGCATTGCAGCCAAGCAGGATACCAGACCAGGTACATCTTCTATGGAGAGAAAAACACTGAGAGAAAACAAAGTTAACAGTCGAAATAACAGAATGTACTGTAATACAACTGGAGAGTAGTAGGAGAAAAGGAAGTAGCAGAGTGAAGAAAATTGGTAAGTCTGTCCTCCAGCAGTCTAAGCCTATAGCAGCATAACTACAGAGATAGCTCAGGATGACCTTAGCCACTCTAACTATAAGCTTTATCAAAAAGGAAAGTTTTAAGCCTGGCCTTAAAAGTAAACAGAGTGTCTGCCTCACGGACTAAAGTTGGGAGCTGGTTCCACAGGAGAGGAGCCTGATAACTAAAAGATCTGCCTCCCATTCTACTTTTAGAAATCCTAGGAACTACAAGTAAACCTGCAGTCTGAGAGCGAAGGGCTCTGTTGGGAACATAAGGAACAATTAGATCTCTGCTGTATGATGGAGCTTGATTATTAAGGGCTTTGTATGTAAGAAGAAGGATCTTAAATTCTATTCTGGATTTAACAGGGAGCCAATGAAGGGAAGCTAAAACAGGAGAAATGTGATCTCTCTTTTTAATATTCATCAAAACTCTTGCTGCCGCATTTTGGATCAACTGAAGGCTTTTAATGGCATTTTGTGGACTACCTGATAGTAAAGAATTACAGTAGTCCAGCCTTGAGGTAACAAATGCATGGACTAGTTTCTCAGCATCACTCCTGGACAGGATGTTTCTAATTTTAGCAATATTCTGGAGGTGAAAGAAAGAAATCCTAGAAACCTGTTTAATATGGGATTTAAATGTCAAGTCTCGGTCAAAAATAACGCCGAGGTTCTTTACGTTATTACTGGGGGCCAATTTAATGCCATCCAGATGAAGTGATTGACTAATCAGTTTCTGTTTAAGAACTTCTGGTCCAAAGACAGCAACTTCTGTTTTGTCAGAATTTAAAAGCAAAAAGTTTAGGGTCATCCATGTTTTTATGTCTTCCAGGCATGCCTGTAATCTACCTAACTGACTGGGTTCATCAGGATTTATGAATAAATATAGTTGTGTATCATCTGCATAGCTGTGGAAATTTATCCCATGCTGTCTAATGATTCTACCAATTGGGAGCATATATATGGTGAACAGAATTGGTCCAAGCACAGAACCCTGTGGAACTCCACAAGTAACTCTTGAGAGTGAAGAAGATTTATCATTTAGATGAACAAACTGGAATCTATCAGACAAATATGATTTAAACCAGCCTAGTGCTGTTCCTTTGATCCCTGCAACATGTTCAAGCTTTTCTAAGAGAATATTATGATCGACTGTGTCAAAAGCAGCACTGAGATCTAACAAAACCAGAACAGACACCAGTCCATTATCTGAGGCCATGAGAATATCATTAGTAACCTTCACCAGTGCTGTTTCAGTGCTATGATGAGCTCTAAAACCTGACTGAAACTCTTCAAACAGCTCGTTATTGTTTAAATGCTCACAGACTTGTTTAGCAACAATTTTCTCAAGGACTTTGGATAAGAAAGGAAGGTTAGATATAGGTCTGTAATTCACCAAGTCATCTTGATCAAGGGAAGGTTTCTTGAGTAAAGGTTTAATTACAGCTATTTTTAATTCCTGTGGTACGTATCCGTTTACTAAGGATAGATTCATCATATCCAAAATGGGGCCAGGAACCAAATGGAACACTTCTTTAAATAATTTGGTTGGAACTGGGTCCAACATACAAGTTGAAGGTTTAGATGAGGCTAATATTTTTGATAATTCCGAAAGCTCGACTGAATCAAAACAGCCTAAGCACAACTGAGGATCTACAGTTCTTTCCGATACTTCCTCATTTACTGAGGAAGAAGTAATCATGTTTGGGAGGATGCCAATGATTTTATTTTTAATAGAATTAATTTTTTTTACGAAGAATCCCATAAAATCATCACTGCTAAGAGCTGGGGGAATAGTTGGCTCAACAGAGCTATGACTCTGTGTAAGTTTGGCAACTGTACTAAAAAGAAACCTAGGATTGTTTTTATTCGCCTCTATTAATGATGAAAAAATATGCTGTTCCAGCTTGTCGAAGGGTCTTTTTATACAGCAGTAGACTGTTATTCCAGGTTAAATAGGAATCCTCTAGGTGTGCAGAGCACCATTTTCTCTCCAACTTCCTAGTATTCTGCTTTAAAGTACGCAACTCTGCGTTGAACCAAGGAGTCAGCCTCCTATGGCTAGCCACTTTCTTTTTTAAGGGGGCTACACTATCTAATGCCAAACGCAATGAGGACGTAACGCTGTGAACCAGATCATCAATTTCTGAAGGGTTAGAGATAGAATTGCTGCCATCCACTGTGTTACTCTGAGACACTGAGGAACGTAAGAATGGAACAGATTCTTTAAAAATTGTTACAGCATTGTCTGATAAAGCTCTACTATAAGGAAATTTTCTTTCAGATTTAAAATGGTCAGTTAAAGTAAATTCAAAAGTTATTCAGAAGTGGTCAGACAGGACCGGGTTATGTGGGTGGACTGTTATTTCCTCACACTCAATACCGTATGTCAGTACAAGGTCCAAAGTGTGTTTGCCCGAGTGGGTCGATCCCTGTACTTTTTGAGTAAAGCAAATTGAGTCTAAAATAGCACTAAAGGCTGCATTTAGGCTATCACTTTCAGTATCCACATGAATATTAAAGTCCCCCACTATAATAACCCTATCAGTATTTAATACTAAATCAGATAAAAAATGTGAGATCTGATCCAAGAATTGAGAGTAAGGGCCTGGTGGACGATACAAAACCACAAACAAAAATGGTCTTAATGTTTTGCAACTTGGATGAGGAAAATTAAGGGTTAGATGTTCAAAAGAACTGTAGCTATCAATTGGTCTGGGACTAATTAGTAAATCAGAACGAAAAATGGTTGCAACTCCTCCTCCTCGCCCAGTATTTCTAGGAATGTGAAAATTTAAATGACTGGAAGGAGTTGACTCATTTATACTGACATAATCCTCCTGCTGCAACCAGGTTTCTGTGAGACAAAGGAAATCAATGTGATTATCACAAATCAAGTCATTTACTAACAAAGTCTTTGAGGAGAGAGATCTTATGTTTAATAAACCACATTTAATAGATTTATTTTTCTGTTCAGTCAAAGTTGTATTTATTTTTATGAGATTTCCATAATTTGCTTTTGTTGGCTTAACTTTTAATCCATTTAATTTTGGCCGTGGGCAAGACACTGTTTCTATAGAGTAATGGGGGGGTAACAGTACAGAAGCAGCAGAGAGGTGGGTTAAACTACGACTCTGCTTCCTGGTCTGGACCCTGGGTTGTCAGTGTTTTGGAGGACTAATAAATTCGGCCATATTCCTAGAAAGAAGAGCTGCTCCATCCAAAGTGGGATAGATGCCGTCTCTCCGGATCAGACCAGGTTTTCCCCAAAAAGTTCTCCAGTTATCAATGTAGCCCACATAGTTTGCAGGACACCATCTAGACAACCATTGATGGAATGACAGCATGCGGCTAAACATGTCGTCACTGGTCCGATCAGGCAGGGGACCAGAAAAGATTACCGAGTCTGACATTGTTTTAGCAAACTTACACACCGAAGCAACACTAATTTTAGTGACCTCCGATTGGCGTAACCGGGTGTCATTACCGCCAGCGTGAATAACAATCTTACTGTATTTACGCTTATCTTTAGCCAGCAGTTTCAGGTAGGATTTGATGTCGCCCGTTCTGGCCCCTGGCAATCATTTGACTATGGTCAATGGTGTCTCTAATGCCACGTTTCTGACTATGGAGCTGCCAATTACCAGGGTCGGTTTCTCAGCGGTTGTGTCGCTGAGCGGGGAAAATCTGTTAGAAACGCGGACCGGTTGGTGGTGGCCCGGGGGCTGGGTCCTAGAACTATGCTTCCTACGTACAGTCACCCAACCAGCCTGAGGTCCCGGCTGCGCGGGCTCTACCGGAGGACAGCTAGGGGGATCTATCCTTGTTGGCTCCGCGGTGGCTAATGGGCTTCGGCTATCTGCTGGTTTTTCAACAGCGCGGAGCCGTGCTTCTAATTCTGATACCCTCGCCTCCAAAGCTACAAAAATATTACATTTATTACAGTTACCATTATCACTAAAGGAGGCAGGGAGTAACTAAACATCTGACAGAGAGAGCAAGAGAGGAGAGAAGAGAAGAGTTAGAGACAGGAGAGAGAAGAGTAGCCATACCCGCAATGAAGCTAAGCTAACTGAGCTAGCGAGACCTTACCACCCCAAGAAAAGCTGTGTGAAACACAAGGAGTTCCCAAAACGTAAAGTACACCACCACAAAACGTGTACTTTAGTGTGCTTGTGTGTTAAAATAACTTAGAAAGGGCTCAGCAGAGAGAAAATAAGATCAATTCAAGAGACTCTGAACACCAAACAGTTTACAGGGAGCGCAACAGTGACAACAGGAAATGACGCAATACGGCTTACCCCGTCGAATCAGCTGGATGGATGGATATTTTGGTTGGTTGGTTGGTTTGCACATTTTGTTTTTGTTTTAAGAAGTATGTAACAGGGTATATAAAAGGCTACGCTGGTGTTTAACATGCATTAACATTTGTGCATAACGTTACCAGCAATTAATGTTCCCAAGAGATCATCCGAACAGATAAGCCATTTTTACTTGTCGTTTAATACATTTATCTTGTTGTTACACATAAAATGTAAGTAAAATAGTTTTTATTTTATTTCTTATTTTGATTATCCTATTTATTATTTATTTCTATCTGCAGTGCCCTATGGACATATGACATGTGGACTTCATAGAAATGTGAGGTGCTTTTCCATGCATTTAACAACACAAACAAAAACCTTTAAACGACTTCTACATGTGGGCTTTGTTCCTATTTTTTATCTGAAAAATAAGTCTAGATATCACCATAGATATATATCAAATTTCCACAGTGAAAGCAGTGTCTTTATTTTTGATACAGATACCCATGAGAGTAAATTTATAGTTTTTCTTGTTATCAATTGTGGATAAAGCAAACCTAATAGAGTGACTCTGACTAAAACAGAGTGCTACCAGGTTTTAGTTACAGTTTGTCATTTGATGTGATCCCATCTTTGTTGTCTGTGTTGTCTGTATGTCAATGCATCTCAAATGCAGTATATAAATACATTTAAAAGGGCAAGTGCTGTGTATTGATTGACAAATGCAATTGCTCAGTTAGCTGTGTCACAAAAATTAATGGTCATGGAAAATTTATTAATGGATGCTGACACTCCTGCAACTGCAAACTCCTTTGAGTAATTACATAGTGACATACTGACATTACAACTGCAAACAGAAATAGCTGATTGTAATGTTACTTCACTGGAATGTATAATAGAGTTTTAAATACAATATTGTGCAACTTAAGTTCAGACATTAAACTCAGAAATATTCAGCCTTTGGGGAATTTTTCAAAAAGAAATGTGTTCCATCTGCTGGTATGCTTTTAAGTTATTATGAGCTAAAAGCCCAAGTCACCTCAAAAGCCAAGATGCTTTTGCTTGATGAACCACACTGTCAGTACTCTCCTGCAAAGCACTGCACCACTTCTTGTTTTGCAGGGATTTTTACAGTAGTCTCCTCATTCAGTCCACAGGGTTCAAACTGTGAAATATTTTGCACAGAGCATGTAACCCTACTTTACACTTAACATCTGCACTGTGAGCTCCCCTCCCTTACACCCGCCTCCCCCTCCTCATGTCCCATTCTTTGCTCTGGCTCAGCTGGCATCAAAGACTCAGGGAAAGAGAGAGACACAGAAAGAGCTGCCAAGAGTGCCAAGGCAGCTGGATAGTGATGAGTGATCGACGATGTGTTTAGCATACCAAACACCATAACAAAAATTTTTAAGTCATTGTCTGGCTCTTGTTCAAAAATCGAATTTTTTTTCTTGCCACTTCTGTCTCTCTTAAGTGCTCCTAAAATTATTTGATTGTTTATTGTTTTTTTAATTCATGCAGGTCTTAATATTTTATTTGATCTGCCTCTGCAGTGTCTCAGCCGTGTTTTTGCCTCCAGATGCAAATTGGAGGAGGGCGAGAGATGGCTCAGAGTGACAGACTCAATACATAAATACACCACAAACCCTGAGCATGCAGCTTTTGGAAACTAATCAATCTGGCAGTGGCCCAAACACTTACACAAGAACACAGACTGCCCAAGCATTTCTTTACTTTAGTATGGGCTCTTAAGTGTACAACATGTCCTGTCTTTGTTCCTCTTTTTTTAACTTTCAACAACAAAAAAACAGCTCTGAAAATCAACCGTTTTTTTCATTTTGACTGAAAAAATTTCCTGATTGCAAGTACCAAAGTCAAATGGACAGTTTGAAGATAACATATCTTTTACTATTGTATTTTGAGATGCAGGTTTTTATAAATCATTAAAGCATCAACACTGACTGTTAACTCCATGATTAAGATAATAGCTTCTTTTACGTTCAACATGTTTAATCACTTTTGTAACATACATTTTTTAAATCAAAGATTATTCTTATTTTAGTCGAGTACATGCTGTATACAGTATGTAGGAAAATCAACTTGACCGACATATATCACAAGATCTTAAATAGTAATCTAAATTCTGACCTTATTTGAAGCTAAAGTAATACACCTGACTGTCACTATTGTGACCAAATTGCTTTTTATGCACTGGTAGTTTAGGTTTTATTGTCTAAAGAAAAAAGAACAGAAGATAACCTAATTTAAAAATACAAAAACAAGACCAAAAAAGTAATGTATGTTTTATTATCTGTATATTAAGCTTTAAGAGAAATATGCTATATATATATTTGCTTGTGTAAAGTAAAAAGATTGTATATTTATAATTATTTTGTGTATATCCACAAGCTGATGAAGATTCTCAATCCATTAGGTAGTGTTGTATTCTACTTTTTTGAGGCTATTTTTATTATGCAGTACATATGTTTTAATTATATCTTTTTTAAGCTTTAGAAGTAATAGGCCTGTTTATATTATTCAGGGTAGTAAAACATGACTCTGTTACCAGTATTTTATAGGTTTGAAGGTTTTAAGTAAACAAACTCTTGAGTAAAGATATGAATTGAAAGCAGGGAGGATCAGCTATAACTCTAAGTCATGTTATAACCCAGTTCATGGTACTGTCAAGAGACCTGGAGAAAATAAATGACCTGTCAAGATGTAGAAGGAGGAGAGAGGAGTCATGTGATATGTTCTTTGTTCTTTTGGAAATAAAAATGATACAGCCTTGTGAGAGAACGAGTCAGATCTTGTCTGGCTCCCATCTGCAGGTGCGTCTTAAACAGATATCTGTTGTTTGTGTGTGTTGTTTTTTACTCTCTGTCTCTCAGCTCTGGGTCTTATTTTGAAACAGTTCCCGCTGGGGTTTTGGAGTTCGGCGCCCCCACCTCTCTGAGCAGGAAGTGAGTTGCAGAGCACATTATGAGAAGAAGCCGACAAAATGGTGGAGAATGCGGGCATTTGATTTGGTTTTGAGTTTTCTCAGGGCTGGGAGAGATTGAGTGTGAGTAATGAGTGTGGCATAACTGATTGATACATGTGTTTGTGGCAATTGTAGTGATTTTGTGTTTTTTCTTTGAGTTCAACAGAGAATCGGAGAGCGACTGGATTGATCCTTGCTAATCAACACCCGGGTGGTTTTGTATCAATCTGAAAAAGCGCTAACACCAAATTAATAGGTATTGATCGATTTAAACGTTCTCCATTTAATGTTGACGTGTTGTTCTTTCGGTTGAGGGCCGACCAAAGTACGGACCAGGGGGCTTGAGAGTTGGCCGCTCACTTCCGATGGGACGCTGTCGGAAATCTCCCGGGCTGACAAGCGGAAGAGACAGCAGTTTTAGGGCCTGGGTGCTCTCTGTTGCCTAGACGGATTACCTTGGAGAGGCCGGCGTATCTTCCAAACGCACGTTTGAGCCACGTGAATTGGATTGTGTTTAAAGGTCCGGCTTTAGGTGGCTCCGGTAGAGGTTAGTGTTTGATGAGATTGTGAAAATTGTTGTTCTTTCTTTCTCTCGGATGTTTGTGTGTGTGATTGGAGAAGTCGTGGTGACGGAAAGAAAAGCTACCAGGTAGCTTATGCACTCCGGCCACATATAAACTTCTCATTTAGGGGAACTAACCGACTGAATCTAAAACCATAATTCCTCTGCGAATCTTAAACGCCTAGACAATGCCCGCGCTTCTTGTATAGACAATAAGCGTAGAAGCTTGACATTGTAGAGGAATAAGGGAATATCATTTTCAGTCGGCTAAAGTACCACCATAAGTTAGCTTACGGCTAACGCACAGTTTGGATGAGTTTCGCCTGGAAATAAAGGCGTTCAACCTTGTGCAACTACGTAAACACGTCTAAAGCATTGTCTAACACATATATATAGGACTGTTATTATGAATAACTGGTAGTAATCTCTATAGAATATATATAAAATAACTTTTTATGATAACGGAGCGGTCACGTTTGGCTTCCGGTTGAGCTAGGTTGCTCATGATGACAGCTAATCTTTGGTAGCTTAGCTTCCGAACTGTATTTATTTGGCTCGGTTAAACAGTCATTCGAGTATTGATGGCGAAGTGTGGTTTTGTTGGAGGCATTTTGTTCTTGGTTGGTCTACTTATGAGTACGGTTTGTTAGGTTTAGCATCGTAGTGCAGAATTAGCCATCTGTGCACCGGCGTATTCATTCCGCGGTGTGACCCGGAAGTTTTATTGGGCCGGACTTTGATCTGTCAGTCCGGCGGAGTTTTTTTTTTTGAGCAAACTGTTGACGATTTTGTGTTGCAAAGCGAGTTTTAAACGTATTTCTTTCGGTATATGTTTTAATGATAAATAAAAATTGCTTTATATTGGGAGAATTCTATTTCTTCGTGTGTTTCACCGAAGTGTACGTCCCGAGTTTTGGCGCAGGCCGGACTCTATTAGGAATTCTTTGATTTTTAGATGAAACGGCAATAATCTCCGTATATAAATAAATTAATGATAAGATAAACAGTGCGTTATAAACCTTTTTAGCTTTCCTTCGTTTCGGCTTTGCCTAAAACATTATTAAGGTTAATGTTGCATGGATAAATAATATATAAACTCCTTCACTATAAAAAGAAATAAATTAAATAAATAAAAACGGTGCCTGCCTTTACTGTTAACTGCATTAATATTGGGATAAATTTGGGCCTACGAATTGATAGTTTATCAATTAAAATAAATAATTTATAGAGTTAATACAAATAACCTATTTTGTTAAATTTTAATCCATTTTGGATTTTTGTTACGA
The DNA here is from genome assembly GCA_963556495.2 of Valencia hispanica. NCBI lineage: Eukaryota > Metazoa > Chordata > Actinopteri > Cyprinodontiformes > Valenciidae > Valencia > Valencia hispanica. Next base: position 12,661,929 of record OY747717.1, on the reverse strand, counting down.
ATATTCAATGGCAGCCAAATATAAATTACTTTCTGCTCCACAGGGACGAAACTGGCGTACTTTAGATGCCCAATTGTTAATATACATTTCTAAATTATATTCTGTTTTAGTTGATAAGCCCGGTAAAAAAAGATAAAAACCAGTTCCAGGGCCTTATGACGGCCAGGTGGGCTCGTCATGGTGCCCGAGGGGATTATAAGAGAAGTCTCTCACAGAATGTGTTCTGGGGAGGAAAAGTGACACCTACTAAATTTAGTTAGCAACAAATTAGAATGCACCGATAAATTGTTTTTGGCGTATAATGCTAAATTGATGGATGAGATGGAGCAGCACGAACACAGGTTAACTGGGGTTCAGCGACGGATGGATGGGATGCTGCAGAATCAGGAAAGATTAGCATCTGTGGTAAGGGGTCAAGCTGCAGACCTTTCAGGAGTGCCAGCCCCAGTCAACGTGATGAATGTGTAGCGGTTCTACAGGTCAAAAATATGCAGACGTTGGGGGACAAGGGGAGTGAAGGACCATTTAAGAATACCAGATCTCAGGTGTCACTGGGGGCAAGTGGAGGCCCTGATTTAATGCTTCCTTTAGTGGGAGCATCAGATGGTTCAGTAATTTACAAACCATGGAAGATGGCTGACATATCTGCCATCATTCTGCAACTCCCTGCTTTGACTGGTGGAGGAAACTGTTGGATAAATAAATTAAATCAGTTGACTTCAGGGCAAACCCTAGCGGTGGGGGATTGGAAAGCTGTTATGGGTAGAATGTTGACATTGACAGATAATAATGAGATGATGCTCCAGTGTCAGCTAGCATGTGTACTTGATGAAGCCCCATTCACACATCATGCATATGAGCTTGCCGAGTGGGTCAGAAGAAAATATCCTACTCCGCCTGCGTCTAAAATTTTGAAATTTCCCTGGTCAACTGATGTTACTCCCGCAGAACATATAGCAAAATGTAAAGATAAATGGGTTGCAGTTACTGGAGAACACCCTCGAGATCCGGGAAATAATCGGATTTGGTTTAGAGAAGCAGTTTTAGCAGGCATGCCAGAGTCTGTTGCTACATTAATGAAACGGAATCCTGATTCACACATTTATGATCAGCCTACATGGGAAAGACACGTAACATATTATTTACAAGACGTGCAAGATTCTGCGTTAAAGGACGCTGAGGAGAATAAGAAAATGGAGACTGCTTTGTTAAAACTACAGTTAAAAGAGGCTCAGAATTAATTGACTGACTTGTATCAGTCTAAAAAAAGTGAAACAGATGGTGGCTGAAGCAGCACCTACTGTTGGATCAGCGACAGTGCTGCCTTCTTTTCCTGTGATGTATGCTGGAGCTGCGCCGAATCCGCCATTTACTGCTCCTTATAGGACATGGCAGCCTCGTGGCAGGTCACGTGGCAGGGCCAGGTTTGGGGATTTTAGAGGCATGGGGAGAGGGCAGCCGGGTGCTAACGGTTGTCACAGGTGTGGCTCCAATGAACACTGGGTGAGGGAGTGCCCACACCCACAAGGGGGCGCTATACCTCCCGGTCAGCCACCTCTACATATGGCTCCAATGACTCTCCCTATAACTCAACCATTGCCTGTTTCAGTGGGTGATCAAAGACTATCACATCCTTTTGTCATTGCTCAAACCACGCCTGTCAACTTGTTAGGCAGAGATCTGCTTATCAAACTTGGTGCTACTATTCTATGTACCCCTGATGGACTTATGGTGACTTTTCCGAATGGACGTACGCATTGCTGTGACACCATGAGTGGTCAATTTTTGCTGAAGGATGACACTTCACAAGTGGCTGAGATTTTCTGGGCCAGATTGACTACGATGTCTGCACATGAATCTTCTGCGGCTGACTTTCTGAGATGCTGGAAGCCTTGGCTGCTTGAACTCCAGCCTTTTGTTCCACCGCCTGATCCTTTCCATGTGACCTTCCTCTATGAGAGGGGCGATCCTACCTTATATCAGGAACAATTTGAAACAGAACTTGAAGGCCAAAGTTGGTCTGTGGCTTCGGGTCCATGCTTTGTGGGGAAGGAGGGTGTGGCACTGTATGCTGATCTGACTTCAAAGCAGCATAAATGGTATATGATGGAAGCTGAAGCGCTTCCACACATATCGCTTTTGTTGCATCCGAAACATCAAGCTAAAGATTTTGGGGGAATGGTTAAAAGGGGAGTTGAATTAAAGGATTGGGTTCCTACCCAGATACCTTCAGTCTCTTTTTCTCCTTCTACTCAGATGTACAAAATAGACACGCAGCTCTCTGATACTACCATTCTGGAACATTTGCAGCTTTCTAGAAATCATGGCAGAGAAAAAACAGATCATCCTGATGCAGTGGAGGCCTTAAAGGTCGTGCCTGACTCTTTGTGGTCAGATGGTCCCACTGATGTTGGTCTAGTGCAAACCACACCCATCACATTTGAGATGAAACATTCTGATCCAATCTGGCGTTCTCAGTACCCACATAAACCTCAGGCTGAGGAAGGTATTGCAGACACTATTGCAGGCTTACTTGAAGCTGGAGTTTTAGAACCATCAAACTCTTCATATAACACCCCTATTCTTCCTGTGGAAAAACAAGGTACTGGTAAATACAGAATGGCACATGATTTGCGTGCTATTAATGAGGCCCTTAGAACCCCTCCCATTTCTACACCGAATCCGTATACAGCTCTGGCATCACTGACTCCTGATTTAAAATGGTTTACCTGCATAGATTTGGCTAATGCATTTTTCTGTTTACCGCTCCATCCTTCTGTCAGGGATATTTTTTCATTTACATTCAGGGGCAGGAAGCTACGTTATAGTAGGCTTCCGCAGGGTTTTGCTTTATCTCCAGGTATTTTTAATCAGGTGTTGAAGCAGTCATTAAGCACTGTACAGCTCCCTCCAGGCTGTGTACTGACCCAATATGTGGACGATTTACTTTTAGCATCCCCTACTGTTGAAAAGTGCATAGCAGCGACTCTAGTTGTGTTGCAACATTTGGGAAAAGAGGGATTCAAAGTCTCCCGCGATAAGCTTCAGTTGGTCAGGCAGGAAGTCCAGTTCCTGGGGCGAAGGGTGACCGCTCAAGGCGCTGGACTGACGGACACCCACAAGAATGCTATTTTGGCCCATTCTAAACCTCTCACTGTTAAATCAATGCTGTCATTTCTGGGCCTGACAAATTTTTCCAGACATTATGTGCCTAATTACACAAACCTTACCACACCACTCAGGGCTCTTGTAAATGCTCATGGTATGAAAAATCTGCATGCTAAATTAGAATGGGACATACCAGCTGAGGAGGCATTTATTAAGTTGAAACAGGCTCTAGCACAAGCAGCTGATTTAGCCACTCCTGACTATACATGTCCATTTTTTCTTAACACATCAGAAACAGATGGGGTGGTTAATGGGATTTTGTTTCAGAAAAAAGGTGGTCAGAGATACATTCTTATGTATCTTAGCATAAAGCTGCAAGCTATTGAAATGAGACAGCCACCTTGCACGAGACATGCAGCAGGAATTGCACACCTAGTGGAGAAAACTTCACACATTGTCAGGGGTTATCCACTTAATATTTTGACATCTCATGGAGTTATGGCATTGGTTAATTCTGAGACGTTTACTCTTTTTACTTTGCGTCAGCAGCGGATTAGCAGAGTGTTGGAGGCACCAAACATTATTTTTACGTATGAAGGAATAAACATGGCTGACCAAATCACCGCCTCTGGGGAGCAGCATGACTGTGTCAGGCTGAATTCTGTTGCTCAAAAAATACGTCCTGATTTACGGTCTGATCCTTTACCTACAGGTTTTGTGCTCTATACAGATGGTTGTTGTTTTAGAGATGGACAGGGCCAGTTAAAATCAGGTTTTGCAGTTATTGAGCAGAAAGGAGATTCACTACATACTGTCGTGTCAGGGAAGCTGGACGGCAAGCAGAGCGCACAGCGTGCTGAGATAAGGGCTCTTATTGAAGCATGCAAATGGGGAAGAGATAAAGACGTCACGATTTACACTGATTCGAACTACGGGTTTTCTGTTATACATTATGAATTACCACAGTGGAAGAGAGCAGGTTTTGTTACTGCTACTGGGGTCACAGCAAGGCTGACACCGTTGACGCGTGGGGAAATAGGGCGTCATCGAGCGGTCTAATTCAACTTTAAATTTACAGCTGGCAGAGAACCACAGGTGTCACCGCACCCTGAACCGGACCCTCGCAGTGACCATCAGCAGCTGAAGGGCCTGGTCTCCTCCTTCCTTACGACCCCTCTCCTGTCCCTCACGCTGCAGCAGCTCTCTGCTGACCTGGGAAAATCTCTTTGCAGCGGGTGGTGTCGGTTCTGACTAGGCGGTGTCGACTGCCGAAGCCAGGAGGCGGGGCCTGACCCACCCAGAAGATTGGTTGAAGTTGCTGTAATCATCCAGTGTAATCTATATGTGCAAAAAAAATTGGGCGAGATAAGCAATTTGGACTTGCTTTTCTCGAAGAGAGATTGTACCGAAGAGAAAAGATCGCAAGAAATCAAACACATTTCACAGCAGGTTTTGACCACCTCACAATCGGTGGGGGAAGCTATTGGAGGCGGGGCCTGTCTGTGCATTTGTGTTTATTGGGGGAAATGTTCAGTTAATGAAGTAACTGTCATTTCAGTGAGGGCGGTCTGCAGAAAAGACAGTAACTTTGGGAAAAATAAAGAGTCCACTGTACTGAATCTTTTCATCACTCTGGTAGCCACCTGCTGCCAGAGAAATAAACAAGAGCGAAGACTAGAGAACAAAATAATAAAGACTGAACACTTACTAATCATTTTTCTTGTATTTTACAGGTTGTCTAACCGATTTTTATTTACAGGTGCAGATTGCTAGACACTGCCTAAGAGGGTGTCAAATAATTTTTAAGTAGTCGATTTGTAAGATTTTTTCTTTATATTCAGTATTTACGGTTTTATAAAACTTTTTTAGTAATAAGCTAAAATATTTTAAGGAGTGTTTAAAGTATAATCAGGTTGACTGACTACTAATTTTTGTTTTACTTATTCTTTTTTCATTATGATGTGGTTTTCATAGGATGTTTTTGGGGTTGGTGACAATTGCTAGAGTTTGCTTTTACTAAAAGAATATTGAGAATTAGGATAAAACATAAAAAAAAACCAATAATAAATTAGAAAAATATATTGCTTAAAGGTAAAGATAAAAAAACAAAAAAAAAAACAGACTCTTCTCACTTTGAATAATAATGTTAGAAAGAGGGACGATTTGTTAAATAATATGTTTGGTAAAGGGAAGACTCTGGCAATGTCTATAATGGTTTCTTTAGCAGTATTTGTGTCAACTATGGTGTTATGTGGATGTTGTTGTATTCCTTGTATACGTTCTTTGCTCACAAAGTGTATTGAAAAAGCTGTTGGTGATAATGTGCAAGGTCAATATCTGTTGCTCCCTCACATGGAGCCTGAAGGGGAAGTACAGAGGAGTGGTCAATCTATTTGAAAAATAGATTGAAAGAGGGATTTGTTGTATTCTACTTTTTTGAGGCTATTTTTATTATGCAGTACATATGTTTTAATTATATCTTTTTTAAGCTTTAGAAGTAATAGGCCTGTTTATATTATTCAGGGTAGTAAAACATGACTCTGTTACCAGTATTTTATAGGTTTGAAGGTTTTAAGTAAACAAACTCTTGAGTAAAGATATGAATTGAAAGCAGGGAGGATCAGCTATAACTCTAAGTCATGTTATAACCCAGTTCATGGTACTGTCAAGAGACCTGGAAAAAATAAATGACCTGTCAAGATGTAGAAGGTGGAGAGAGGAGTCATGTGATATGTTCTTTGTTCTTTTGGAAATAAAAATGATACAGCCTTGTGAGAGAACGAGTCAGATCTTGTCTGGCTCCCATCTGCAGGTGCGTCTTAAACAGATATCTGTTGTTTGTGTGTGTTGTTTTTTACTCTCTGTCTCTCAGCTCTGGGTCTTATTTTGAAACAGTTCCCGCTGGGGTTTTGGAGTTCGGCGCCCCCACCTCTCTGAGCAGGAAGTGAGTTGCAGAGCACATTATGAGAAGAAGCCGACAGTAGCTTATTTGACTGGATGATAGCTTTTCACAGAGTTTCAGGTGAAATGACCCAGAACGAAATCAAATAATGTGGATAAAAGGTAAAAAAATTAAATTCATATACCCCTAGTCATACTATTGTGTATCAGCCTTGCATTGTAATGGCACTGGAAGAAATTACAGCATAAAGAAATGGTTGGTCCCACATCGCCTTCCGATGCATTTACACACTGTAGTACACAATCTGATCGCTAGATAAGCCAAGCTTCTACAGATTTTTGGGATATATTCAAAGATTCTGCCTCAAGAGACAATTTTGGTGTCTAATCTGGCATAGTTATAAACATTCATCCATCCACTGTCTATACCCACTTGTCTGTGCAGGGTCAAGGAGGGGGTTGGTGCCTTTTTCTAGCTTTCATCTGACGAGAGTGAGGGTACACCCAAGACAGATCGCCAGTACATCACAGGGCAATATAGAAACACACAGGACAAACAACCATGCACACATACACTCACACCTAAGGGACAATATAGTGAAACCAGTAAACCTAGCAGTCACGTTTTTGTACTGTGGGAGGATGCTGGAGTGCCTAGTGGGAACCGAATGCAGGACCTTCTTGTTGCAAGGTAACAGTACTAACAACTGCCCCACTGTGCAGCCCTAGTCATAAACTAGTTGAAAACAATCTTACCCAAAAGCCAATTAAATGTGAAGTAAATTTAGCCTAAAACTCTAACTGTCATGATTCTGAAGTGGTTGTTTTGTTCTCTTCACCTCCTCTTACCTTTTCCATCCGTACAGTTATTTTTTTCTCTGTGAAAACCCGGGCAGCTGCTATGTTGTGCTGCTGACTACTTGAACACAATCTTCCCATCAAGCCCTCAGCACAAAGAATTTTAGGTGCCCAACTGTTAATCAAGCTCTCCTTCTGTGAACTTTGCTAATGTTTCCCAGTGCTTCCTCAGAACCTACCTAACCCTTGAGAAGTTGCCAGTCCAAACCAACAAAGCCTACCTGGAATACATAGCATTCTTCCATGACCATCCACTGCGGATCCATCTCCTCAATGCAAATGTCACCTCGCTGTTCACCCTCCAACATTCACCTACTTGATCAGCAGAAAACATCCAAGTCATTTGCAAATACATGTTCACCATTTACCTTAACCACCTCAGGGATCATCTCCTCTGCCAGTCCGGGTAACAGCCACCTATCAAATTCCATAGTAAATGGTTTCATAAAAAAAAAAAATAATTCTTATGGTAACCAATTACATTCCAATGTACAATACTGGTTCCCAGTGTACAACTGCCTTTGTGTAAAAACAAAAGCACACAAAAATCACATTTATTTGTTGAGAAAGGTATTTTTTGCTCCCAACACACAATGTTTCCTTTTCTTTTTTTGACCGAGACATAAAATCTGTTGTTGATTTTTAAATAACACTCAGTAAATTCAGAAAAGGAAAATGATCATCAATTTCAAATATTTCTGACTTTTCTTTCAGATAGAATTGTGAACACAAGCATTTTGTTTTCTTTTTCTTGTAAAATAATACTTTTTTAAAATCCAAAACAGAAAATGGTTTACTGTAAAACATGCTTTTCTTACAGAGTTTATAAAGAGAGCAAAGTAAATATTTATACATTATTTAATAATTCAAAGTTCAACAAACTTCTACCTTCAAAGGTGATTTCTTTACTGCTAAAAATGTTTTTATTCTTAGTGTGCAGCCATCAAACTGACAACTTACTTGGTTCAGGAGTGCTGAACAAGACTCAAGAGAGGATCAAAATGTCAAGTTTGCCATTCCAAATTTTAGCACTCCTGTTGATGGAGTCGACAGGGCAACATCAGCCGACCACCCCATGGTTCCCCTGAGCTCATCCTGTCTGACGCACTCATTTTTAGACCTTTTGGTTTCCGCTGCCTCATAGCAGTGTCTGCTTTTAACTTGAATCAGCCATGACTGAATAATGACAAGCTAAAGCAACCTTAGAAGTATACCTGTACCTTTGTGGGTGCAGATAAAAATATATTTTTGTCATTATTTTTTTGTTTTCTTATTCAAAGCAAAATTGGATTAAATCAGAAGAAACTACATGTAGACTAAATAAAATCAATCAACCAAAAGCACTCAGAGAACCAGATTATAGTACACCACAAATGGCAAGGTAAAAAAACAACTGTTGCAAGCAGTCATCTCCAATAGATTTCATTTATGCAAATTTTAAGGTCAAATGACCCATACAACAAAAGGTAATAGAAATCCAGTTTAAAAGTTATTTAAGCTATTAAAAAAGCAGGCACTTTGCTAGATTATTTGATAGGATGGTATAAATACTTCATAATGAACAGAGCTTATTTTATATAAATGCATGGATGAAAATAAGAAGCAATGGCATCAAACATTGCAGAATATGAAATATGTTGCATTGTTAAGGCCAATAACCAAAAGCTTGGAGTTTTTTTGTTGTGATTATGATGAACAATAACAGCAGCCTTTCATTAACTGACTTTTGAATGTAATGCTCAGTACAGACAGATGTTTCAATCTGTCAAAATCAATCCCTTCATATGTTCAATCTATATAGACAGTTTTCTTAAAACTTAGGTTGTTGATTTATGTTATGCTAAAACAATTTTAAACAACCCCTTTCAGTTAGCATTAATTTAAACATCCAAATTGTTTCTAATTATTTTTAAGAAAATGTGAGATTTCAACTTGAAAACTGTGGTGTAGAATGCAATGTCTCTGAAGTTAAAACTAGCAAAACTCAAATATACTCTTCTGTGGTCTGCCTACTTGTCCCACAGGCACCACTGCAATGTTCTTTAAAAAACTTTGCCGTCTGTTTCATTTGTTGGGTTGAAGTAGCTAGATGTCACAGCACCAACACCAAAGAAAACCCTACACACATCTCTGAGATGGCACTGACTTTAAAAGATGGTTGGATTTTACCCTCTTAGAATAAGGAATAGTTTGACTTAACCTTAACAGATCAGAAAATGACAGTCTGAATAATATTACACGAATGATGAATGATAGTTTTGGAAGGCGCTGACAAACAATGATTTTCTGACAAAAGACGCTGTCAGCGAATGAAACCCCTAACATGACCTACTGAATCCCACACTATGGAGGTACAGAGGATTTCCAGAAGGGAATGGCTGAACTCTACATTTCTGGCAGATGTCAATCATTTATTTATCACACTTTTATCTTATTGCCTCAACGTTTCTGTCATTGCTATGTAAGCAGTGCATACCCTGACACTTCTAACCTACTCCAGTCCCACCAGCACAATTTGCCTTAGCTCTTTCAGTCTCGTTTTAGCTTTGGTCATACTGTTTCTTCAGCAGTCCAACTGGTTAAGTAGTCTGAACACTCCTATTGTTGTGCTATATTTTGCTTCCATACTGTTAATGATCATAAATATCCACAATCACAGACTGAATAAAGTAAAGTTGAATCTTCACTATGAATGATTTTGCTTACACTTACATATTAATAAAAATACATATATACAGAGAAAAGAAAATGATATAATCCAGATTGCAAGGATTTAAAATTTGGTTTGTAAGTGGGTCACATTATATTGAACAGGAGCATTTTCAGAAGGAAGTCTGGTCTTCTGATATGTGCATATTTGTGTGATTTACTGACTTTTGATGAACAATCTATATAAAAACCATACGGTCCAACTGAAACTCTAAGTTAAAACTCGTTCACCACACAGATTTATAAAACAGTACTGAAAAAAGATTGGAGCTGTCGAGATTTGCTTCCCAACAGTATTTTGTATAAAATCCATATGCAAGCCAACACAACCCGAAAATCCTAAGTGCGCACATGAATAAGTTTCATAACACATCTCAAAATAATAGTGACTGTCCTTTGTTTGGATAAATGTTTCAAATTACTAATAATTTTTGTATTCACTTAAAAACTCCCACAATGACGTCGGTCTGCACTGTCTTCACCTTTTATTTTGATTTGAACAACTATGAGTTATGTTACAGCACTAAGTACTAATAAATATAAAACATTTTTATTGTACTGCTTTAAATAATGACTCCACTGAAATTAATGTTGACGATTTGAAAGATGTTGGGTTGAAGCTATATAGCAATAATGTTTTGACAAAAATCCAATTTTCTCAGTTATATTTACACATTTATACCTACTTGAAAAGTTCACATTGTCGCTCTGTCCTTTTTTTTGGCAGAACTGGATGCAAGAATATAAGATTTTTGCAAATGGAGGAACATTGTGTAAAAGAACTGCATGGGTCACTCAACCAGCAAACACACCATGCCCTGACTTCTGTTGAACACAGTAATTGTCAGTAATTCTGCAGTTATGGGAGCACCTTTTCCTTAAAATTAATTGTCACACAGTGGACTCTGACACATCAGCTTTAAAGCTGCTGTCCGGAGTATTTGAGGGAGAGAGAGATTTTTTGAACTCCACTACCAAGGCCCCTTCCAAAACATCCCTCACCCCCCTCCCCTCTCGCTCCCTCTAGCCCCACCTCAACAATTGTGCATGCACATCACCTGCGTTGTCACAGTGGGTCAAAAGGAAAGCAGCAAGCGGTATCGATCATCACCCGATTTTATTTTATTATGGATATTTCAGAGGTGAGCGACTTCTCCATGGCTGACGCTCTCTTCCAATATGGCAACTGTAAACACGAGCAGTCTGTAAGCGCGGCCCATCCTCACAGGTTCTCGCGATGCGCAAGTAAGTTGATTGACAGCCGACAAGGCGGAAACTTGAATTCTATTGGCTACAAAAAATTGGCTGTTAGTTTAAAAATTAATAGTGTGTGGGAGGAAGGGGGGACTTAGGAAGAACAACAAATGTGGTGGAGCACTAACTTTTTATCATAGAATTGAACCCCACTATCATTTTAAAGATTTATAAAACGCTGAAAGCAAACCTCATCCATGCGCAGCACCTGGAGCAAATGGTTAAACTTTCGAAACTCAGAATGCCTCTCAAGAATTAGGTGTATCCACAAACGGCACTAATGCGCCTGAGGTCGACGTTGTCTAGCTTTATTTAGCAGATAAAGCCAAGCCACTCTCTCGATATGATTCTCCATTGTTTAAAGAAGCCATGCCCACGCTCTCTTTTTTTGCTCAACAAGAGGCAGGCTTTGGAAGCTTCAGGCTTAAAAATGTGTACGCTTCAAACTAGTCGCTTTGTGAGCAGTTTTTGACGCTGACAAAGCGTGCGGTGTGAACGGTATGGCATTAGTCATCCAGCACTATTCAAATCTGTAAAACATATTTTTTAAAACAGCCTAATGTTAGCTGACAGTTTTCTTATTGATCTTACTACTTGGGAGTAAACCAGAATTAAGTTCTGTTTGTCAAAATACCTTTAGCTGAAAAACAAAAAGTTATTCCTCCAGGACTGCCTTGTATTTAGCCAAATCCATCCTTGTCCCATCAACACTGAATGATTTCTGACAGACTTTTATTCGTACAAAATTAGTTGCAAATCATCTATTATTTTACTTTCTTTTCACAACTATCTATTTTTTGTGTTGGTCTACCACATAAAATTATATTAAAATACAAAATGGTGGGTTTACTATGTGTTATGAATACTTTAACAAGGCACTGTACATGACATCAAAATCAAAATAGCCTTGGTATGTATTTCAAAGATCGGTTTTGACAAGATCAGATTTTATGACATCCTGAAAGATGTGAATGGTCATATGGTCTGCCGATTTCATCACATAAGTTTGAATAGTCTGCCGGGAGTTTGGACAGCCTCATGTCTCATTTGGTAAACACAGAGTTGACAGCGACTTCTTTTCACCCGACAAAGTGGAAATTCCCTGGGAGGTTGTGACGCACACAGAACATAACGTCATCCCCCAAGATGTAACTTCTTCTTTCACAGGAGCTCTGCCCAAGCAGCCCAAGCAACTCACTTGAGTACTTAAAAAATATATTATTCCATGCAAAAAATGAAATAAATCCCTTAAGTGTTCTGCTCCAATAAGTAATGCTTCTGAATTGATGGATGACATAAGAGACTTATATAGCGAATGCTCTGGTGAATGCCATAATTATTATATGGATCTTAAACAAACACTTTAAAATTAAGTTCCTTTAAAATGCTCTCTCAAAATACATGCTCAAGCTACATCAAACAGCAAAGATGTGTTAGAAGGCTGTGGCGTCTTTCTGTGTGCATTTTGCATGTTCTCCCAATGCAAGGGTATTCTAGCTTCTTTGCAAAGTCCAATTACAGGCACATAATGCAAATTGGCTATTCTAAATTGTCCATAAACTACTGTTGCTCTATTTCTATTTTCCTATTTTGGCATAAATGTTGGCATGTATGAAAATACGTTGTTTGGATCTAAAGGTTGGTAAATATAGTACATTTTATGGAAACTCAATTGATATCACTTCTACTAAGTTGTCTGCTTGTGTCACTATGATGTGCCCTGATTGTGTGCATGTGTATTGGAATGAGGGGTGTGGAGTTCACTGTGCTGTATTATGTCAGAATGGTGTATGTTAATTCTGTAGGGAGGTTGTTAAAAAAGGCAAAACAAAGCATAAGAAAATGGTTCCTTCTCCCTTTACAACACACACTCCCAGTTCTTTTCATCTACAGGCCATGGAAGGCCAGGTGGGCTAAAAAGAACAACTAAAATAAACTCAAATCAACTAAAAGGTATAGCAGGACACAATGCATCTAAAACTATAAAAATATGAAAATGTAATTATTTACTAAATACGAAAGTACAATTTATGATAAACCTAGAAACTTTATACCTGACACGCTGTCACTCCCATGTAGAGCTTAATGAAATCCAAGCACCTTCTTAAAATCTAGTGTCGCCACCCAGCAATATCCATAAATATAAATATTAAAGTGTTGCTGGTATTCAATTTCTGAAACATAACTGCTACTAAACTGAAATGAGCTTCTTTCATAGGGGGGCTTTAGCAATAAAGTGTGGAGCTTTATTTTATGATGGACAGGTAATTTATCCTGGGGGTCCCAAGCCTACTGAAGAATTGACAACTTGAGATGGGCATCAGCTCCCTAAAACCATACAAAGCTTAAATAGATGGAGATGATAAATGGATTGACTCACTGTTTGTTTAGATTTTAAAAATCCTTCAATGGACAGAATTTATTTCACAAAGACACTCAAACCAAACTTTGATTTGTCTTTCAAAACTGTATAGGTTTCATGGATGGCAAGGTGACAGGAAAGTGTGAAAGACTCGTTTTTCTGGAGGGGTTATATCTTCTCTGTTATATATTTTTTTTCAGGTAAGGTAAAATACTTTTGTTACATAATAGTAACTCCCAAAGTTATCTTAAGGAGCTGTAAAAAAAAAAGTTAAGATCGGAAAGGAATAAAGTTTATCTTGGCAGCATTTAGAAGCCTGTGTTTGGAGCACACAGAGATATATTTGCGAGGAAGGGGAGGTTAATTAGTTTCATTCTTGTTGATAAATGTAATCTAAAGAGTGTTTTAAGGAGGAAATGTCATTAGCGTTAATAGCTGATAACAAATATCTGGTTTACTGTCTTGGTGTTGTCCTAATTACAAGTACGCACACACACGCGCACACACACACACTGTGGTTTGTCTGGGGTATTTCCATAGTTTTACAACTAGTTGTACTTCAAACCTGACATGATTTTATAGATGTCCTCTCTCTAAATATGTTTACACTCTGAACATGTTGACACAATGACATGGAGCAATGTTGTTCTTTCTACCACTTTACCAATACATGAATATTTTTCTAAAATCAAGACATTACAGCACCTAAGATCACTCTGAAATATGCCCTGAACAAGATGTTCAGGGCATTCAAACTATTGACGTTGATTCAAATATTGATGGGACATTTTCTAGACAGAGTCCCTTCCATGCATATCTTAATTTGTTCTGGATCACCAGGGCACATTTGGTTCACTGCCCAATTAAAAAAATAGCCATGCTATACTAAAAGGTAATATGAAGATTAATAATTGGTTAATGCCAACAACTGTGAGGGATTACTTTTTTAAGATGGAACTGTTGGGTTTCACAAAAATGAAAACAGATTCATAGCAGAATGATACATAAAAAAATGGTTTCAAACAAGGTTTGACTCTCAAGTGTCCCAAAAAAACTTCAGAGACATTATCTATTTAGTAAATGGATGACATGCATGTAATCCTCTATTTGTCAAATTGTATAAATTGTGTTATTTTGAAGCTTTGAGGAGAATCTGTGAACCACTTCCATTTATGCTGGAAAATCAGATGCATCCATCCATCGACTATAATCACTTATCCGTGAAGAGTCATGGGGGCTCTGGTGCCTATCTCCACCAGTCATTGAGCGAGAGGTAAGGTACAAGTTGATGGGACCCCAATTCATCACAAGACAACACAGACACACAAAACAACCATGCACACACAGAATCACACCTAATGGCAATTTAGACACACCAGTTAAAAAGTCAGGGTTTTGCACTGTAGCCAGCAAGAACCCATGCATGTATGGGGAAAGCATGTAAACTCTGTAACTGTGCCACCGTGTAGCCCCCAGATGCGTACAGATAAATCCAAAATAATTTCTAGCACTGGCAGATTCAAATTTAAAGTAAACTTTAAATTTTATCATCATGTTTCTTCTTGCTGTAAGTAACATTTTGGACTGCAAGAATCAAATGGCTAAATCTGAGAGATGTCTGAGTTCTTGGTTGTGTGAAGATCATTTTAAATATAAATCTGTAAAGGGTAGGCCTATCAATATTTTGGGCTTAGCTGTGCAGATTTACTTTGCATTTATGCAATAAGTAATAAATAAAGACATTTCCAAAATTTGACATTATGATTAACCAAAATCACATTCTTGCTGAATAATCTTTTAATGCGGTGCAATTTTGTGATTTAATGTCCCTAATTGTAGAAAATAATTTTGCAGCTGGAGCAGTCTTACCTGACAATAATAAACACAATAATTTGAAAGGACCTACTAAAAAAAGGGATAGTGAATTTAACTTATTTTAATCTGTTTGACCTAAACCTCTGTCTGGTAGCAATACATATCTGAGATATGACTTTTCATTTTATTCTTGAAGAGCTCTGTATCCAAGAGAAATATGTGGTTGATTAAGAGACTGTATGCTATTTGTATGATATGCCCAGTTTCAGGGAGACAGAAAATTAACATTGTCCTGTTAGATATAAGGGCTTCGATGATTTGATATCATATGATGACCAAAGGTTGCTTCCAAAACATTACTGCTGACATCTTTACAGTCTGGCATTGTATTAACTCAGAGCGGATTGTTGTGGATTTGTCAGGCTGTCAACACTTCTACTTCCATAGAGGTGGTCACACTTGATGACCAGTTGTAGAAGCATATTCCATTAGACACTCATGGATGCTACTTATCCTGTTAATTTCCATGGAAGTAGTGCAGGTGCAGCACCAAGGGCGCTTGATGGAGGTGGGGGTCTCGGCCTCACCTCCTCTGGGCGCCTTGGCGGCTGTTGTTGATGTGCTGCTGCCGGTGCAGAATGCTCTTTGATGGCGCTTCCTTACCTGACTCATCTGTACTCAGTCCATTGTCCTTTTTATTGTTACTTTTAAGTGTGTGCTTGCATGGGGGTTGGGTTGGGGAGTATAACTAGGATCATGCTTTTAAATCTGTGGGGGAGGAATTGGAATGTGGTTTATGTGAGTTCATTTTTATTCTGTAAAGCACTTTCAACTGAAATTTGTGTATGAAAAGCGCTTTATAAATACAGCTTGATTGATTGATTGAACAAGGTATTAGATTTCAGTGACTGTGATGAGAAATTTTGTTTTAATGGGCCACAGATTTCAACCAGTTACTTTCTCAAACAAAACAGAAAAGGGCACATTAGTGAGACAATTTAGGGTAGATTTGTCAATATGATCATATAATATTTGTTCAGAGGATAAAAGAGAAGCAAACAGTTGTAAATGAGCTGGCAGTGAGCACATTCCAAATTCCACACAATGTGGCAATGCCTATATTATTTAAATCCTGACATCATCCACCATTATGTATTAAGTTTTTTTTTTAGGGAAAACCCCATAAATAATTGATAAATGGCTATGAACCTTTAATTCAGCATATTTAAGAAATTAATTATTACAATTATTTGATTTATTTTTAATTTTTTAATTGAATTGCAAGCTAGTTCTGACAAGCATAAATTGATGATTCCTCAGTTGTTACAGTCATCACTTGTCTAAATTTTACTGCATTTAATTACTCTGCCCTCACTCTTCATGTAGCTTGTATTAAAAAAAATAGGTTGTGGATCCACACAGGATGTTTCAGAGTTTTTGTTGTTAGGACAACCAAAAGGTTGAAGAGGGCCTGAAGAATATTTGAATACCTTAAAAGTGCAAAAAGGCAAGTTTTCCTAGTTTCACAAAATATCCTAGTTGTTAAAATTTAATTTCCTGCATCTTACTAAATTGATTTGGCAGCAGCTAACAGCCAGCAAATGCTCCAACGGAATGTTCTTGGCTTTTGGTCAAAAATCCCAGTGGACAACTCCTTCAGTTACCACCCTCCCAAACAGCTTCATGGAAGTGGATCAAAGAAGGAAATACAACAAATCTGAACTTTAGATAGTCCCATCACTGCTTCAAACATGGCAAACATGTTTTTTTGTTTTTTTACTTTATGCCTTCCTTTAGCTCAGCTGAGTTTTTTTTTTCTTACTTCTCTCTAATATTTAAATCCTGCAAAAAGTAGGTGACACCAGAGCACAGCAGGATATTTTATCTTTTTTAAGTGATGACTTTGAGCTCTGATGCATCCGAGGCTGTTCTGGAAACTTGAATGTTCTTACAGAATACTTAACTTTAACAACTGCAATTCAGGTACACACTTGTTTTGCTTACATCAACTTGGAGGGCAGTGGCAAAAAAGTTCACCTGGTAGCACACGTGTGTGGACACACTGAAGTCCAGCTAAATCCAAGAAGAAAAATTACAGTGAAAGATAAATATCATATGGCAGTAAACAAAAATACCAACTAACCTCATTTTGTTCTGAGTTGTTTTGTTGTCCCTTTTTCCTTGGTTGCAAAGACATTTCTGCAACAGGCTACTGTACCTCCCATTTTCAGCTCATCTGCTTATCATGCCTCTCAGCATAATATGATCAGTGGGACTCTCAACCATTGCCTGATTGTCATTCTATTCTTAAAGGGATAGTTCGCATTTTTAGACATGAAGTTGTATCCCATCCTCACCATCAGCATAGTGCATATACACCGACCCATATCTGTGGTCACCTCCTGGTCAGAGCTCTGGCCGTTAGAAGTCTTTCAAGAAAGTAGTCCCGGCTAGTTTCGGGGGCCAACAAACTGTGCCGTTTTGCTTCCGAAAACTATATGCGTTTGAAAACAAGATTCATTTGCATCACAAAAGAAACACCTGCCAGAATTCGCAACTCACTATTACTCAGCACTATTTTCTTTCCGTTCCAATCAATCCGCACTGCTGCCAGCATCAACTGTTGCGCTCCTCCAGTCAGCTGTTCCACTGTAGAATGCCGACAACATGTCTGATCACAAAACATCTGATGATGAAACTCATATTAGCACAATGCCAGATGGATCGGATAAAGAAGAAAATTTTTTTTAGCACAACGCCAAAGAAGAAACTTTTTTTTAGCATAACGTCAAAGGGACACCTTTATGAACCGGAGTATACTGATGCCGAACTTGCAGAGAGAGAGCGAGTGGACATAGAAGTGCTCCAAGCTGAAGCTGAGCCCACAGCTGTTGTTGGCCCCCGAAACTAGCCGGAACTACTTTCTTGAAATACTTCTAATGGCCAGAGCTCTGACCAGGAGGTGACCACAGATATGGGTCAGTGTATATGCACTATGCTGATGGTGAGGATGGGATACAACTTCATGTCTAAAAATGCGAACTATCCCTTTAAGGTAATCAGGCTCTCCTCTTGATTATATCTTTAGAGAATTTGAGTTGCTGACATTTTGTTTCATATTTTTGGTAAAAGTATGTCCTCCTTTCCATCTGTCATGCTGCCCTAATCACCCTCTCCTCATCATTGTCCTCACCTGTCTCTCCAATCATCCACACCTGATCCTCCTTACCTTTTGCCCTTAAAACCCGTCACTTCCCTTCACTCAGTGTCAGATCAATGTTATTGATGTCTGGTGTGCCTACCTTGCTGTCTTCCTTCCTGATCGTCTGAAGTCCTGTGTCTCCGATTCCTGCTGTCATCATCATCACCAGCATCATCACCTCCTCCACCAACAGCACTTTAATAAACATCCTGCACCTGTGTTTGGGTTCATGCACCTCACCACACACATCCCTGACACCATCTGACAGACTGTAGTCTTTTTACAGTTGCTTTTGTTGACTTGGGGTTCATGTATAGTACCGTTTAAGTATGTCCCTGCCTGTAAAGAACTGATTAGAAGAAGCAGTTAGTGCTGCTCTCTGCCCTCTTTGGCTAACTAAAGGTATTGACTCTTTTTATATTCCAGTTTTACAGTTTAAGGTTCCCATAACAAATGTCTTAAAACACTTGTTACATGAAATCAATAATAACTAAGAAAAAAGAAATATTAGATTTTTTGAATGAATATTTACTTTTATTAATTACAGTGTGCTATTTTAGAAATATTTTATAATACCCCTCCTGAGTAAATAAGAACTCACATTAATCAACATTAATATATATCAAAATCCTAGTGTAAACATTATAGAGATTACTTTAAATACTTTGAACCAGTAAGTAAGTAAACTTTATTTATCTAGCACTCTTCACAGATAACGTGTTAGCTTCTTTAGGTGTTTTGGTTTTGAATTTAAATTAACATTTTAGTTTATTTCTTGGTGTTTTGTTATGTGTTATTTGAGTTTTTCCTTCCACCACGTTTTCTCACCTTCTTTACCCTCTCGTGCCTTTTATGTTAGGTTTCTCGTCTTTTATACTTTATGTTCATAGTGTTCCTTATTTTGGGCTTTGTCTTCCTTCTATGTGTTCACTTACTATCTTTATATATTCTCACTTTTTGCTTCCTTAGTCTTATTTGCTTTTTCCTCTCATTGTTTGTCCCGTTAGTTCTGTTATACTTCATTCCTCTTCACTAAAGTTCACTAAAGTCTCTTTCTAGTCATTTCTTGTGTTTTGTTCTTGGCCTTCCTCTGTTTCCTCCTAGCCATTTTCCCTCTCTGCCCCAGCTGCTAATTTCCTCCACCTGTTCTACCCCTCTCACCTGAAACTCCTTCCCACTGATTGGTCCTCGGGTTTCTCTGCTATTTCCTCACTCCCTCCTCAGTATTTAAACGGTTTTCATTCACTCACTACTTGCTGATTCGTCAACATTTTTCCCTGTCTGGTTCCTGCTGCTGCATTTTCCTGGTCTCTGAGTTTCCCTGGGTCCCCTGAGGTTGTTGTAAGTTTACAGTTCCTTGTTTAACTAAATTCTAAGTTCTTTGTTTTGCTGCATTTGTGTCCTCATTCACACCAAAACATGACACAAAGATCACAGAGCGCTTTACAACAAATAAAAATACTGTGCAATAACAAATAAAAATAAAATGCAATAAAAACAATGCAATAGAACCAGTCAAAATGACTAAAATACAACAACACACTTACTTATAATCCAGTTGCTCATTCTGAAAAACCTTGTTTAAGAAAATAGTCTTTTAAGCTATACTTTTAAAGGGATTTGACGGAGTCCATGGAATGTAGAGACAGGGGAAGTTTATTCAAGAGACGAGCAGCTACCAGAGGAATCAGTTTAATTCAGTTTATTCATGCTGCACCAATTCAAAATAAATGTCATCACAGAGGACAAAACAAAAAGATTCAGATTATAAACCAAAATATATAGTAAATTATAGGGATGTGCGCTGGTAGAAATCTGTGGATATATGTATCACGATACAGGGTAGACGATACAATAAATAGCAAAACTATGAGTAAGACCACATATTGTGATTTTAAAACTGAATTTAACAGGATTCTAAACACTCCAGCCTGTTTCATACTTTACACATCAGGTTTTATTACTTGAGCTAATTGATCAGCCACCAACTACCAGTCATACTTTTAATTTTACTTTAAAAATTACTTTCATCATTAACGTTTCTGTTCAAATAAAAACAAAATGTATTCATTGCTTTTGAATATTGATACATGGTGACATAAAATATCGTGATATGCCGGCATATCAATATTTTCTTACAATAGCAGTCGATTATATAGATTATGCAGATGGATTTAAAGTCAATTAGGCTACTGTTTTCACCTGAGTAAACTACCAGTAACAGTTTATTGTGACAACAGTTTCTTTTTACCTTCAAAATTGAGTTTAAAATTGCTGGTCATAGACAGAGGAGAGAGAGAGAGAGTGTGTGTGTGTGTGTGTGTGGCCCTGACAAGCGAGCATAAATCTTGGTAGTGTAGTGGTGCTGACACAACACTAACGCTCCTTCCTACACAGGCATATGACTAAACAAATACACACACACACACACACCAGATGCAGACATGTCACTCCACCTTCAACAAGCACTAATGCAAATACAGCACCAGTCAGTTTTCCGCCAGAACACTTTTAAGATAATTGGCTGTACAACTATGACGTAAAATGAGTTCATTACAGTTTTTAAGTTTGCCAATGTTGCTTACGTATGGCTCCAAGTGTGAGCATTTTTGAAACACAAAGTGAATACTTGAATAAGTTCTAAGTTATTCCTTAAAAATCCTCCTTTATTAAAAAATAATTAAAATGTTGCAGTTATTACATGTATATAGGGTAAACTGTCTAATGAAATGATCAGTTCTACCTTTGTTATTGTTTTGGTTTTGCAGATTTTCTGCTTGATATCAATCAATGCAATGATGTCGGATTGATGTCATGATTTAAGTTAAACGCCTTTAAAAAGTCTCTTTTTCTTTCTTGCAGGAAAACACCTGTCTGAACAGAAGTAGAAGTCCAAGCAGAAAAAAACAAGGTAGAATAAACTCTAATCTAATTTTTTTTATATGGTCATATATATATATATATATATATATATATATATATAAGTGGCTGGCAAAAAACAAAACGTTTCCTCAGAGAGTTACTGTGTTTTTACTCTGGTACATGTATCTTTTATCTGAAACAAAGGTTCACCCAGTAGCTTACTAAACATAATGTTTCAAAGACTTCTTGGATCTAAACCATTTGCATTTTTGATTCTGTAGTGAAGATGAGCTAAGCAGAGACCTCCCCAAGATGTGCACAGTCAGCACTTTTGGCATGATGGAGTTGTACTCCACCATTACTCTACACCATGACTTCAAATTCTGGTGAAAATATGTTAAAAATCTGCAAAGCTGGAGGATGTGCTATAAACGATGTTGACATATAAGTTTAGTTACAGTATTGAAATCTCAATAAAAAAGATAAACTATCAGCAGTGACATTAAGTTGTTTTCTTTATTTTTAATTATTCATTCAAGTATAGGAATACATTTTGGTTTTTCAGGAAACAAATAAACTATTTTGGAAATACTTTTAAGATTAGTTTGTATTAGCTCCAGGACTTCCTAAAACTTTGTTTCCCATACATTCTTCCACCCTTAAGACCACTTCAAGCAATGATTATTAGGATGTAAAAACTTGACAGTCTAACTTAGAGAGCTTTAAGAGCAAACCTCATCTCATGTTGAGTGGTGGTTATGATTTAAATTGGACAACCTGGTCTTCAAAACTACCACCTTGATCATAGAGAACCAAGCTAAGTGAGCAAGTTTCATTTGCTCGTAGAGAAAATTTGAACATGATGTGAAGGACTTTCTTCTGAGATATACTTCTGAGGCAAAACAGAGAACATTTGCAAGTAAGCAGAAGCTCTTTAATGCAAAGAGCAAAGTTTTGAGTGATACCATTGAAATATAAAAGACTAAAAACAAAATAAAATATCCTGCGCTTAAATTTAAAATGTGCGCTCTTCATATCTGACAGGAATAAACTTGCCAACCATATTTTTTTACTAAGCCATATCAGGAGTTAGTTTGCACTAATAGGAATCTTATGGTCTGGTTAGATAGGCTGCACAGTGGCAGAGTTGGTAGCACTGTTGACTTACAGAAAGAATGCCAGGTTTGAATCCCAGCCTTGGGACCCTGTGCATGCATGGGTTATCTCTGGGTACTAAAGCTTCCTCCCACAGTCCAAAAACAATTCACCTGTTAGGTGAATGAGTCTCTCTAAGTTCCCCTTGAGTGCATCCCTGGTTGTTTGTCCTGTATGTCTCTGTGTTGCCCTGCAATGGACTGGTGACCTGTTCAGGGTGTACCTCACCCTGTGACTGTTGGAGATAGGCACCAGCCCCCCACAACCTTGCATAGGATGGATGGGTACAGATTATGGATGGTTTGATTAAATTGTATCTTTTAGGGACTATCCTAAATCTCGGCACTTGAGCCTCCTTGCTGCCCTCAATTTCAGTTATTTTTCTTTTACTATAGATAAGATCTTATGCCCACTTTAGTCCCAACTTGTATAGGTTCAATTATATGGCAACTCACCAGAAAAGTTACACAATTAAATCATGTTAAAATGTTTTTATAAATTTTAGCACAGCTACACACAACAGGAAGTAGGTAAAGTAGTAGTTTAAAACGAGTACTGCACAAACTTATGGGATTGTGTTGATCTTTTTTGCCATGTAGCAACCATTTTTTAAAATAAATATTTTAGTGTTTGCTCAGTAGCTTTTAACATTAATGTTGCTGAGCATATAAGCATTTTAAAACCACCACCATCAAGGCTTCTCTGTCAATGAGACATTTGTTGCTAATCTTATCAGAATGGGGGAGTCTGTGAAAAGCTAAAGCATTAAAACATTATGCTTTTTGTTTTTCCAATGCATTCTTCCACCCTGGTTTATGCTGTAACTCTGACATTTGTTAGGAAATAAAAGAAACTCACAATACTAAAATGAACAGATTTAGATGTATATCAACTGTGTAGGTGAACGTTTGACAACAAAATAAAGCCAGAGGCTGACACATTTTTATCATTAACAGTAATTACAGTGTTGCTAGGTACACAAATTATGATTTTTCAAAAACATCTGGTGTATGACTGTAGAAAGCATAGCATAAAAAAGTATTCACACAACACCATAGGCATTTTAAGGAAACTAGTAACCCAAATCCGGCATAATAATTAGTTCTGCTGTTTAGTAAAAAAAAAACCACTACTTTATATTCAAAGCATTTCTTCTTTTAATGTAGGCTGAAAACATGTCTGTGGCTTTTGGCTTTGGGAAACATTATGTATTTCACTTTGGTTTTGATTGATAATTCAATCATTGCTCTTATTGCTTTATGGTTTGTGGAAAATTAAACTTGGAATGCTGGTTAGGCTATCTATTATTGTAAAGTACATGAAAATGATTACCAAACAGAACAAATTTCCAATAACAGACAATTGACTTCTCTTTTTCTCTCTCTTTCAAACCTTGTCACCCTTTTACTAAGATACAGTCATCTGTTTTTGAAAATTCCCGTTTGTTCAGTAATTTTCCCTGCACCATAATTTCGGCATTGACCTATTGTCACATAACTTTAATAGCTTGACGGAGAGGTTACTATGTGAACAAGTCACCACTTTATCACAAGATACCAGAGAGTATTTTTAAAAAGGGCCAGACAATAAATCAGTATAGAAGCTAGATTAATGTTCCAAGATACTTCTTTTAGAATAATATTTGCCCAAAAATTGCCATTGTTCAATGCAATTTTCGACTTCAAACTCCAAACTTTAGTCTTCACCCTCAAATGTGTAGTGTACCATTATTGACATAGTGCTGACTCTATTTCAGCAATACCACATATGAAAACACTGATTTACTCCCATGTTACAGATGAGACATTACTTTCATTAAAAAAGATGTCCTGAAAAGTGTTATCTTGTCTTTTAATATATCCTTTCCAAAAATGTGTTGTTTGCCTCTTTCTCAGCCTGTTTCTTCAGGCGACTAAAAGTTACTGAACCTTTGTTTTCAACTTAATTTTGTTTGTCCTCTCCCTCCCCATCGTCTCCCAAAGCATGTTTTGTTTTGAGTTTACATTTAATTTAAACACACAGTATGCCCTTCCCCTCTTGTCTCTGTCATTTCCTTTCCCCTTCATCACTTGTTGTGTCTTGTCGTTCAGTTGACACAGACGCTTGAAGATGTACAACAGACATCCATGTCAGATATAAACCCTTCTTACAGTCACTCACTGTCCACATCTCTAGCAGAGGAAGTAAGGAGAAGCTGACAGTTTGTCAGTGGATGAGCATATGCAGCGGTACATTATTAGTCCATGAAAGTGCTTGCATAATCAGACTAACATTCTCAAACATTTATTTTTCAGCAAACAATCTGCACTATTAAACAATCACATTCCCATGACCCCTTCAGAAACTGTGTGAGGTTGGCATCGATCAAAGCAAGAATGCTATAAAGTAATCTCTCGATCGTTGGAACACACTCCCTCCCTTTTCCAAAGGACGGACTACCACCACAGTCTGCTACTCCATCAGTGTTCTAATCAGTCTTCCAAGGTCTGCTGTTGAGAAGCATTCCCATAGAATGATGCTGCCACCACCATGCTTCATTGTGGGGATGTTGTGTTTGTGGTGATGTGCAATGTTTGGTGTCCACCAAACATAGTTTATTGTTGATGGCCATACAGCTGAAATTTGGTCTCATCAGATCAAAGAACTTTCTTCCACTTAACCATTAAGGCCATGTACACATAGGTTTTTTTTTGTTAAACAAATATTCTCACTACCTCGTAAAAAAAAAAAAAAGTCTGTCTACACCTAACTGCATAAGTGCATTGTTAAGCACATTCAAAGACATCCTAAACCTGCAGGGTGGCAGTTCTTCCCCCAAATCCTATCGAGTTAGAGTAACTTTATACTTTCTGACTTCTACTTACAGCAGTAACTGAAGTTGTAAAAACAAGCAAGCAAAAAGCGCTTGGACAATTGATAATGCCAACACAGCTCTGAAGGCATAAATGCTGTTTGAGTGTAAACACCGTTCGCACAAATGATGTTAGCGCATTTTTGTCCCTGAAAGTGACGGTGCTGAGCCTAAAACTTTGGCTATTTCTGTCCAAACACAAACGCTTTAAACAGAGAAAACGCAAATGTTCACTTTGGCCGGCGTTTTTAGAAAGAACCGTTTTTGGTGCTGTAAATCTCCACTTTCGTGTGGATCACAGGCCAAACCATAGAAAAATATCTTCATTTGACAAGGGATAAGTCTCCCACATGCCTTTTGGAAAACTGTAGTCGAACCTTGACTTTCTTTTAAAAATGGTTCTGTCATTGCCACTCTCCCATACCCAGGCAACAGTTGCTGTATGCAATCTGTCCCATCTCAGCTCCTGAAGCTTGTAACTCCTTCAGTGTAGTCATAGGTGTTGTCTTTTTCTCTCATTAATCTCCTTCTTGTCATTGTCACTGTGTGAGGACAAACTTTTCTAGGCAGAGCTTCTCACGTGCCATATTCCTTCCATTTTTTGACGATAGATTTAGCTGAAATATAGGGCATGTTGAGTGCCTTAGGAAGTTTTTTTGTGTATCTATCTCCTAACTTATAATTTTCAATAACCTTTTTTTCTGATTTGCTTGGAGTGTTCTTTTTCTTTTAGTTGTAATAGTAGCCAGGGATACTGCTTAACCAGTGAAGGGACCATCCAGACACAGGTGTCTTTGTACTACAATCACTTGAGACACCCTCAGGTGATCTACATTCTACTCATTGTGGGACTACAAGCACTGGACCTCTCTTGAATTGGGTTTGTCACTCTAAAGTTGGTGATTATTTATGCAATCAATTATTTCATGTTAATTATTTTTATTTAATGCTGCAGTGTTCACTTTGCCACTACAAGTTTTTTTCTTGCAAATTGCTTTATCAAAAAGTCATGTTTGTTGATCATGACGGATTTCAAAAGCAGTAAAAAAGGGTAAACATCCAAGGAAAGGGATACTACACTGGTCACAAAAATTAAAGGAGCACTTTAAACAACCACATTAGATACATCAGATCTCAATATGAAGTTGGATATCTATACAAATAACGACAGGGCAATGTCATAGGAACAAAAGAATGCCAAGTATTTTAATGGAAATAAAAGTTTTCAGCCTACAGAGGGCCCAATTGTGTAAACACCCTAAAATCAGAGTGAAGTGAAGATGTGGCAGGCTAGTCCATTTTTTTCAAAAACTTAATTTCTGTAACACAAAATGCTTTTCAGTATCTTGTGTGGCCCCCCACGAGCTTGTATGCATGCTTAACAACGTCGAGGCATGCTCCCAATGAGACGACGGATGGTGTCTTGTGGCATTTCCTCCCAGATCTGTGTGAGGGCATCCCTGAGCTGTTGTACAGTCTGAGGAGCAACCTGGCGGTGCCTAATGGACCGAAACATAATGTCCCACAGATGTTCTATTGGGTTTAAGTCAGTGGATCGTGAAGGCCATTCAATGGTTTCAATTCCTTCATCCTCCAGGTACTGCCTGCATACTCTTGCCACATGAGGCCTGGCATTGTCGTGCATTAGGAGGAAACCAGGACCTACTGCACCAGCGTAGGGTCTGACAATGGGTTCAAGGATTTCATCTCGATACCTTATGGCAGTCAGAGCACCATTTCCTAGGCAGTAGAGGTCTGTGCGTCCCTCCATGGATATGCCTCCCCAGACCATCACTGACCCACCACCAAACCTGCCATGTTGAACGACGTTGCAGGCAGCATAACGTTCTCCTTGTCTTCTCCAGACTGTTTCACATCTATCACAGGTGCTCAAGGTGAACCTGCTCTCGTCTGTAAAAAGTACAGGGCGCCAGTGGCGGACTTGCCAATTCTGGTGTTCTTGAGCAAATGCCAGTCGAGCTCCACGGTGCTGGGCAGTGAGCACAAGGCCCAAAAAAGGACGTCGGGCCCTCAGGCCATCTTCATGAAGTCTGTTCCTGATTGTTTGTGTAGACACATTCACACTAGTGGCCCTCTGGAGATCATTCTGTAGGGCACGAGCAGTGCTCAGCCTGTTCCGCCTTGCACAAAGGAGCAGGTATCGGTCCTGCTGATGGGTTGAGGACCTTCTACAGCCCTGTCCAGCTCTCCGAGAATAACCACCAGTCTCCTGAAATCTCCTCCATGTTCTGGAGATTGTGCTGGGAGACACATTAAACCTTCTTGCTGCAGCACGTGTGGATGTGCCATCCTGGAGATGTTGGACAACCTGTGCAACTTCTGTAGGGTTAAGGAATCGCCTCATACTGCCAGTAGAGATAATTACTCAAGCCAAAACCAGCACAAGTGGAAAACCAGCCAAAAAAGATCAAGAGGGAGAAACTTGAAATGACCTCCACATGTAAAACCATACCTGTTTTGAGGGTTTTCTAATTGTTGCCACTGTAGTGCACCTGTTGTTAAGTCCATGAACACCAATACAGCTGAAAGTGATTAACAAGGCCCTCAGCTGCTTAGCCAACGAGAAAAATATCAGACAGGTTTAATTGATTTCATGCCAGGCCCAAATAAAAAAGTGTTCCTTTAATTTTTGTGAGCAGTGTATTTATAGGAAACGCATGTTTTGTCAAATAGGTTATCTTAAAGTGATTTTTTAAGTAGAACGAGGATGGATATTATATTATATTGTGACAGCTTTTCTTTCCTAATAAAAGAAAGTATCATTGAAATCTGTTTAAATGTATTTAAAGCTCCGAAGTGTTTAAGTGTAACAAATATGCAAAAGCTCAAGAAATCTCTAGATGGGTGAAAATACTTCTTTACAGCACTGCAAATGTAATTTTCTCATTTATCGAACAAAAAATACTTCCCAAACTTCCCAAAATTTGATCAAAGCTGACAGTACTTGTCACGGTTGTAGTATTTATGATTGCAGTGACATCTCGAAATAAATCACTCAAATATTTGACTTTCTGAGCATTTCGTGGCACACATTATTACCATGGGGTTAACGAAACTAGTTTGAAACTGATGTTAAAAGATTTCTTAGGGTAACTGACATTATGCAACATTTATATAACAATGGTAACCACTGATCACTTAAAGCCACTACCTATTATAGTGCTTTAAAAATTGAAGAGAAAGAACACAAAGTACCAAGAATACCAATGAAGAACCAAAAACAGCACTACCTCAAATAAGTAACACAAACAAGTATTTGATGACTCAATAAATATGTTTCTTATTGATGACATAGGTATAAAACATCCTCATGGTGTCTGTACTGGTAGTTCTCAGAGACTTCTGAGAGTTTTTGCAGACTGAAGTCTGATTTATTATTTACATGTGCTAATGTGGTTTTCGGACATCCCAGGAGAACCTGAGCACGCATTAAACATTCTGAAAGTTGTTCTGTATTGGTGAGCTGGATTCCATGTTGTTTAAAATGTGCAGTCTGTCTTGAATCATCCCATCACTTTTAGCTTCGCACTGCCATGGAGATATCAATAAAAAAACAAATGCTTCAAAAGCACAACAGTCAGTTTACTTCAAAAAGGGAACTCAGAAAAAGTCTGGTGATTACCATTTCATCACCAGAGGCATTATAATCAATATCTGTGATTACTGCTTTAAGGCGTTTACATGCATACAGGATCAAGGATTCTAAAACACAGCATCACATTCCTTCTGTTTTGGTTTCATGTATTCCTTTGTTGGCCTTTTTATCATTTCATTGTGTCTGATAGGATTACTGAAATCTCCTTTGTTACAGATGAACATTTATTGTTAGTCGTGTTGGAATATCATCTCAAAATAAACTCATTCATATTTATTGCAATAGATATTAGTTTGTATTGCCACTGACTTAATTAAACTGCCAACATCCATTTCATGTCTTACTTTCTTTTTATACTGTAGTAATAAGTAAGTAATAGTAAAATAATGGATTTCACACTGCAAAAAATATAAACAGTGGCTTTTTTTAACCCTGCAATAAGAATCGTTTTTCTTTTGAAGACAATAAGAGGGTTTTTTTATGTTACCATTGAGCAAAGAACTCTTAAATCTTTAGTTATTATTTTAAAATGTACTTGTTTACCACAGAGGTACAACAATTCCAACTAATTAAGACAAACAGTAGGATAAAAATTTTATGAATTTTTAAAGAAGGATTTCCCCAAAATATATGTATTTTTATTTAAACAAAGGGCTAAGAAAAAAAAACTTTATTTATTTATATGTTTGTTTGCATACTGAATATCCAGGTGAACCTCTGTTACAGGGGGTCAGAGACACTGACCACAGGTGGATGGAATAATTGTAAGCAACAAGGACTGACAGAAAGAAGCAACGTGCAAATTTGTCAATGATCTTTGAAATTATTCAGCTGATTGACTTCATAATGTGTTTGCACGTTAAACAACATTTTCTGCTGCTATTGCCTCAGTAATGTCACATGAAGGCACACGTGTTACACAAATAACATATAAAACCAGTGTTATATCTATTAACCATTCTACACAGTGGACAATTTGAGCTGAGGGGTGTCGGCTTTCTACCATAATATGCTCTGCAACTCTCTTCTGACTCAGAAAGGTGGGGGCGCCGAACTCCAAAACCCCGGCGGGAACCGCTTCAAAATAAGACCCAGAACTGAGAGACAGAGAGTAAAATAACACACACACAAACAGATATCTGTTTCACACTGGACGCACCTGCAGATGGGAGCCAGAAAAGATCTGACTCGCTTCTCTACAAGGGTGTACCATTTTTATTACAGAAGAACAAAGAAAATATCACATGACTCCTCTCTCCTCCTTCTACATCTTGACAAGTCATACATTTTCTCCAGGTCTCCTGACCTGGTTTTATAGCCGTACCATGAACTAGAGTTATAACCGATCCTCCCTGCTTTCAGTTCATATCTTTACCCAAGAGTTTATTTACTTAAAACCTTACCCCCATAAAATACTGGTAAAGAGTCATGTTTTACTACCCTGAATAATATAAACAGGCCTATTTACCTCTAAACGCTTACTAAAGATATAGTTAAAACATATGTACTGCATAATAAAAAATAGCCCCAAAAAAGTAGAATACAACAAATCCCTCTTTCAATCTATTTTCAATTAGATTGATCACTCCTTTGTACTTCTCCTTCAGGCTCCATGTGAGGGAGTAACAGATATTGACCTTGCATATTATCACCAACAGCTTTTTCAATACACTTTGTGAGCAATGAACGAACAGCAACATCCACATAACACCATAGTTGACACAAATACTGCTAAAGAAACCATTATAGACATTGCCAGAGTCTTCCATTTACCAAACATATTATTTAACAAATCGTCCCACATTGAGGTATCTACACCTTTTGTTCTTTTAGCCTATTTGAAAGTATTCTAAGTCCTTCTACTGCCCTAGTTAATTTACCGTCTGCATTAGTATTATTAGCTAATTTCTGTACATTATAGTGTATATAGTTTATTCTATCCAAAAAAAAGAAGGGTGTCTGTTTTTCTTTATCTTTACCTTTAAGCAATATTTTTTTTTTCTAATTTATTATTATTGTTTTTTATGTTTTAACCTAATTCTCAATATTCTTTTAGTACAAAGCAAACTCTAGCAATTGTCACCAACCCCAAAAGCATCCTACAAAAACCACATCATAATGAAAAAAGAATAAGTAAAACAAAAATTAGTAGTCAGTCAACCTGATTATACTTTAAACACCCCTTAAAATGTTTTAGCTTATTAATAAAAAGTTTTATAAAACCGTAAAAACTGAATATTAAGAAAAAATCCTACAAATTAACTACTTAAAAATTCTTTGACACCCTCTTAGGCAGTGTCTAACAATCTGCACCTGTAGATAAAAATTGGTTAAACAACCTGTAAAATACAAGAAAAATGATTAATAAGTGTTCAGTCTTTATTATTTTCTTCTCTAGTCTTCGCTCTTGTTTATTTCTCTGGCAGCAGGCGGCTACCAGAGTGATGAAATGATTCAGTACAGTGGACTCTTTATTTTTCCCAATGTTACTGTCTTTTATGCAGATCGCCCTCACTGAAAGGACAGTTACTTCATTAACTGAACATTTCCCCCAATAAACACAAATGCAGAGACAGGCCCCGCCTCCAATAGCTTCACCCACCGATTGTGAGGTGGTCAAAACCTGCTGTGAAATGTGTTTGATTTGTTGGCGATCTTTTCTCTTCGGTATGATCCCTCTTCGAGAAAAGCAAGTCCAAATTGCTTATCTCGCCCAATTTTTGCACATATAGATTACACTGGATGATTCCACCAACTCCAACCAATCTTCTGGGTGGGCCAGGCCCCGCCTCCTGGCTTCGGTAGTCGACACCGCCTAGTCAGAACCGACACCACCCACTGCAAAGAGATTCTCCCAGGTCAGCAGAGAGCTGCTGCAGCGTGAGGGACAGGAGGGGGGTCGGGGGCCGGAGCACACTGTGACCAGTGAAACCAAGTAGAACCCTTTCCCCGCAGCTGGACAGCATGGGTTGTACGAGCAGCAACCTGGAACGGGCCAGACCACCTGGGCTCCTGCCACTTTCTTTTATACACCCTCAGCCAAACACGCCCAGCCTCGGAAGGAGACACCGCAGGTCCCTGCACGTCACGGGGAGCCGGAAGGAAGGAGGAGACGAGGCCCTTCAGCTGCTGATGATCACTGCGAGGGTCCGGGTCAGGGTGCGGTGAAACCTGTGGTTCTCTGACCACCTTTTTTCTGAAACAAAATCCCATTAACCACCCCATCTGTTTCTGATGTGTTAAGAAAAAATGGACATGTATAGTCAGGAGTGGCTAAATCAGCTGCTTGTGCTAGAGCCTGTTTTAACTTAATAAATGCCTCCTCAGCTGGTATGTCCCATTCTAATTTAGCATGCAGATTTTTCATACCATGAGCATTTACAAGAGCCCTGAGTGGTGTGGTAAGATTTGTGTAATTAGGCACATAATGTCTGGAAAAATTTGTCAGTCCCAGAAATGACAGCATTGATTTAACAGTGAGAGGCTTAGAATGAGCCAAAATAGCATTCTTGTGGGTGTCAGTCCAGCGCCTTGAGCGGTCACCCTTCGCCCCAGGAACTGGACTTCCTGCCTGACCAACTGAAGCTTATCGCGGGAGACTTTGAATCCCTCTTTTCCCAAATGTTGCAACACAACTAGAGTAGCTTCTATGCACGTTTCAACAGTAGGGGATGCTAAAAGTAAATCGTCCACATATTGGGTCAGTACACAGCCTGGAGGGAGCTGTACAGTGCTTAATGACTGCTTCAACACCTGATTAAAAATACCTGGAGATAAAGCAAAGCCCTGCGGAAGCCTAGTATAACGTAGCTTCCTGCCCCTGAATGTAAATGAAAAAATATCCCTGACAGAAGGATGGAGCGGTAAACAGAAAAATGCATTAGCCAAATCTATGCAGGTGAACCATTTTAAATCAGGAGTCAGGGATGCCAGAGCTGTATACGGATTCGGTGTAGAAATGGGAGGGGTTCTAAGGGCCTCATTGACAGCACGCAAATCATGTGCCATTCTGTATTTACCAGTACCTTGTTTTTCCACAGGAAGAATAGGGGTGTTATATGAAGAGTTTGATGGTTCTAAAACTCCAACTTCAAGTAAGCCTGCAATAGTGTCTGCAATACCTTCCTCAGCCTGAGGTTTATGTGGATACTGCGGACGCCAGATTGGATCAGAATGTTTCATCTCAAATGTGATGGGTGTGGTTTGCACTAGACCGACATCAGTGGGACCATCTGACCACAAAGAGTCAGGCACGACCTTTAAGGCCTCCACTGCATCAGGATGATCTGTTTTTTCTCTGCCATGATTTCTAGAAAGCTGCAAATGTTCCAGAATGGTAGTATCTGAGAGCTGCGTGTCTATTTTGTACATCTGAGTAGAAGGAGAAAAAGAGACTGAAGGTATCTGGGTAGGAACCCAATCCTTTAATTCAACTCCCCTTTTAACCATTCCCCCCAAATCTTTAGCTTGATGTTTCGGATGCAACAAAAGCGATATGTGTGGAAGCGCTTCAGCTTCCATCATATACCATTTATGCTGCTCTGAAGTCAGATCAGCATACAGTGCAACACCCTCTTTCCCCACAAAGCATGGACCCGAAGCCACAGACCAACTTTGGCCTTCAAGTTCTGTTTCAAATTGTTCCTGATATAAAGTAGGATCGCCTCTCTCATATAGGAAGGTCACATGGAAAGGATCAGGCGGTGGAACAAAAGGCTGGAGATCAAGCAGCCAAGGCTTCCAGCATCTCAGAAATTCAGCCGCAGAAGATTCTTGTGCAGATATCGTAGTCAATCTGGCCCAGAAAATATCAGCCACTTGTGAAGTGTCATCCTTCAGCAAAAATTGACCACTCATGGTGTCACAGCAATGCGTATGTCCATTCGGAAAAGTCACCATAAGTCCATCAGGGGTACATAGGATAGTAGCACCAAGTTTGATAAGCAGATCTCTGCCTAACAAGTTGACAGGCGTGGTTTGAGCAATGACAAAAGGATGTGATAGTCTTTGATCTCCCACTGAAACAGGCAATGGTTGAGTGACAGGGAGAATCATTGGAGCCCCAGAGATTCCAATTACAGACACTGTGTTCCCAGAAAAATTGACGTCTGGTAAAACTCTGTCCAACGTGCTGAAAGTAGCACCAGTGTCGACAAGGAATGGCAATGAATGTCCATGTACGTCTATTGTGAGCATCGGATCCCCCTTAGTCCTGCTCACTAAGGTACTCTGTGGGCATTGTCAATACTGAGGCCCACTCTGTCCTCCTGGATAGGAGGGAGGAGCCATATGCTGATTCGGAGCCATATGTAGAGGTGGCTGACCGGGAGGTATAGCGCCCCCTTGTGGGTGTGGGCACTCCCTCACCCAGTGTTCATTGGAGCCACACCGGCGACAACCGTTAGCACCTGGCTGCCCTCTCCCCATGCCTCTAAAATCCCCAAACCTGGCCCTGCCACGTGACCTGCCACGGGGCTGCCATGTCATATATGGAGCAGTAAATGGCGGATTCGGCGCAGCTCCAGCATACATCACAGGAAAAGAAGGCAGCACTGTCGCTGATCCAACAGTAGGTGCTGCTTCAGCCACCATCTGCTTCACTTTTTTAGACTGATACAAGTCAGTCAATTTATTCTGAGCCTCTTTTAACTGTAGCTTTAACAAATCAGTCTCCATTTTCTTATTCTCCTCAGCGTCCTTTAACGCAGAATCTTGCACGTCTTGTAAATAATATGTTACGTGTCTTTCCCATGTAGGCTGATCATAAATGTGTGAATCAGGATTCCGTTTCATTAATGTAGCAACAGACTCTGGCATGCCTGCTAAAACTGCTTCTCTAAACCAAATCCGATTATTCCCCGGATCTCGGGGGTATTCCCCAGTAACAGCAACCCATTTATCTTTACATTTTGCCATATGTTCTGCGGGAGTAACATCAGTTGACCAGGGAAATTTCAAAATTTTAGACGCGGGCGGAGTAGGATATTTTCTTCTGACCCACTCGGCAAGATCATGTGCATGATGCGTGAATGGGGTTTCATCAAGTACACGTGCTAACTGGCACTGGAGCATCATCTCATTATAATCTGTCAATGTCAACATCCTACCCATAATGGCTTTCCAATCTCCCACCGCTAGGGTTTGCCCTGAAGTCAGCTGATTTAATTTATTTATCCAGCAGTTTCCTCCACCAGTCAAAGCAGGGAGTTGCAGAATGATGGCAGATACGTCAGCCATCTTCCATGGTTTGTAAATTACTGAACCATCCGATGCTCCCACTAAAGGAAGCATTAAATCAGGGCCCCCACATGCCTCCATTTGTAACTTAGATCTGGTATTCTTAAATGGCCCCTCACTCCCCTTGTCCCCCAACGTCTGCATATTGTCGACCTGTACAACTGCTGCACATTCATCACGTTGACTGGGGCTGACACTCCCTGGAAGGTCTGCAGCTTGCCCCCTTACCACAGATGCTAATCTTTCCTGATCCTGCAGCACCTCATCCATCTGTTGCTGAACTTTAGTTAACCTGTGTTCGTGCTGCTCCATCTCGTCCATCAATTTAGCATTATACGCCAAGAACAATTTATCGGTGTCCTGTTCTACTTTGTTGCTAACTAATTTTAGTAGCTGTCGCTTTTCCTCCCCAGAACACATTCTGTGAGAGACTCCGCTTATCATCCCCTCGGGCACCATGACGAGCCCACATGGCCGTCATAACGCCCTGGAACTGGTTTTTATCTTTTTTACCGGGCTTATCAATTAAAACAGAATATAGCTTAGAAGTGTATACTAACAATTGGGCATCTAAAGTGCGCCACTCCTGTCCCTGTGGAGCAGGGAGTAATTTATATTCGGCTGCCATTGAAAATTCGTAACAAAATCCAAAATGGATTAAAATTTAACAAAGTAGGTTATTTGTATTAACTCTGTAAATTATTTATTTTAATTGATAAACTATCAATTCGTAGGCCCAAATTTATCCCAATATTAATGCAGTTAACAGTAAAGGCAGGCACAGTTTTTATTTATTTAATTTTCATTTATTTCTTTTTATAGTGAAGAGGTTTTTGTATTATTTAGTCATGCAACATTAACCTTAATAATGTTTTAGGCAAAGCCGAAACGAAGGAAAGCTAAAAAGGTTTATAAAGCACTGTTTATCTTATCATTAATTTATTTATATACGGAGATTATTGCCGTTTCGTCTAAAAATCAAAGAATTCCTAATAGAGTCCGGCCGGCGCCAAAACCCGGGACGTACACTTCGGCAAATCACACGAAGAAATAGAATTCTCCCAATATAAAGCAATTTTAATTTTCATTAAAACATATACCGAAAGAAATACATTTAAAACTCGCTTTGCAACACAAAATCGTCAACAGTTTGCTAAAAAAAAACTCCACCGGACTGACAGATCAAGTCAGGCCCAATAAAACTTCCGGGTCACACCGCGGAATGAATACGCCGGCGCACAGATGGCTAATTCTTCACTACGATGCTAAACTTAACAAACCGTACTCATAAGTAAACCAACCAAAGACAAAAACAAAATGCCTCCAACAAAACCACACTTCACCACCAATACTCGAATGACTGTTTAACCGAGCCAAATAAATACAGTTCGGAAGCTAAGCTACCAGAGATTAGCTGTAACCATGAGCAACCTAGCTCAACCGGAAGCCAAACGTGACCGCTCCGTTACAATTAAAAAGTTATTTTATATATATTCTAAAGAGTTTACTACCAGTTATCCATAATAACAGTCCTATATATATGTGTTAGACCATGCTTTAGACGTGTTTACGTAGTTGCACAAGGTTGAACGCCTTAATTCCAGGCGAGACTCATCCACACTGTGTGTTAGCCGTAAGCTAGCTATGGTGGTACTTTAGCCGACTGAAAAGGATATTCCCTTATTCCTCTACAATGTCAAGCTTCTACGCTTATTGTCTATACAAAAAGCGCGGGCATTGTCTAGGCATTTAAGATTTGCAGAGGAATTATGGTTTTAGATTCAGTCGGTTAGTTCCCCTAAATGAGAAGTTTATATGAGGCCGGTGTGCAAAGAGCTACTTGGTAGCTCCCTTCCGTTACCTCCACTTTCTCCAATCACACACACACTCACACTAGAAAGAAAGAAAGTACAGCAATTTTACAATTTCATCAAACACTAACCTCTACCGGAGCCACCTAAAGCCGGACCATTATACACAATCCAATTCACGTGGCTCAATCGTGCGTTTGGAAGATACGCCGGCCTCTCCAAGGGAATCCGCCCGGACAACAGAGAGCACACAGGCTCTGCTGCTGTCTAATATTCGTTTGCCAACCGTGGAGAATCTCCGATAGCGTCCTACCGGAGGCGAGGCGGCCAACCCTCAAGCTCTGGTCCGCACTTCGGTCGGCCCTCAACCGAAAGAACAACACGTCAACATTAAATGGAGAACGTTTAAATCGATCAATACCTATTAATTTGGTGTTAGCGCTTTTCCAGATTGATACAAAACCACCCGGGTGTTGATTAGCAAGGATCAATCCAGTCGCTCTCCGATTCTCTGTTGAACTCAAAGAAAAAACACAAAATTACTATAATGCCACAAACACATGTATCAATCAGTTATGCCACACTCATTACTCACACTCAATCTCTCTCAGCCCTGAGAAAACTCAAAACCAAATCAATGCCCGCATTCTCCACCATTTTGTCGGCTTTCTACCATAATATGCTCTGCAACTCGCTTCTCACTCAGAAAGGTGGGGGCGCCGAACTCCAAAACCCCGGCGGGAACCGCTTCAAAATAAGACCCAGAACTGAGAGACAGAGAGTAAAATAACACACACACAAACAGATATCTGTTTCACACTGGACGCACCTGCAGATGGGAGCCAGAAAAGATCTGACTCGCTTCTCTACAAGGGTGTACCATTTTTATTACAGAAGAACAAAGAAAATATCACATGACTCCTCTCTCCTCCTTCTACATCTTGACAAGTCATACATTTTCTCCAGGTCTCCTGACCTGATTTTATAGCCGTACCATGAACTAGAGTTATAACCGATCCTCCCTGCTTTCAGTTCATATCTTTACCCAAGAGTTTATTTACTTAAAACCTTACCCCCATAAAATACTGGTAAAGAGTCATGTTTTACTACCCTGAATAATATAAACAGGCCTATTTACCTCTAAACGCTTACTAAAGATATAGTTAAAACATTTTGTACTGCATAATAAAAAATAGCCCCAAAAAAGTAGAATACAACAGGGGTCAATGTTTCTAAGCTGAATCAGATACTGCATTTTAATGTTTGCTTGTTCAGTCACCATAACACGTCTGCTGCAATAAAAAATATACTTGGATCATGTTTACCTTTTGGCAGTTATGGTTGATGATGTGGTTGTTTTGCAGGAAATTGCTAGATGCATAGTTGGATTTTTGAAAATGAAACCTCTATATTCCAGTGTGTGTTGGTCCACTTCATGAACGTTTCTTTACCAATTTATCGGGAAACCTATACAGTGTTCTCAACATATAGCTGTTGCATTTTTTCCTGCTGTACTTGACATAAGCAAACCTTTATGAATGATTTATGTTTAACTGTGAGTTTAAAATACAAAGGAAGACACATAAATCCATTCTAGAAGAGCAGTAGCCATGTTTAGTGATGCTTCTTTCTGTAGACTAACAGTCTTGACCACAGAATGTGAAAAATGGTTTGTTGAAAGGGTAAATTGTATCCAGCTAAATTTTAGTCTTCAATGTTTGTTTACTAATTTAAGTTATCATACACATAAAACATTTATTGAAGCATTGTAAGCGGCAAAAATATATTTAAACAAACCATTAATCAATAAAACTTTTCTAATACATTACTTCTTCAATAGCTAGAAAAATGCTTATCCTCTATGCTAAAGTGTAAAAGATAATATTCGATATTTCATTACAATTAGTTTCCATTCTATTAACTGTTTATTTAAGATGTTGTAAAATGAGTGTGCTGCAGTTTATCAAAAAACATGAAACAGTCAAACCTCAGACAGAAAAATCTAATAACAAATGGCTTTAAAACACATTTTCTTTGTACAAAAAGCTTTTTTGGTAAATATAACATGTGCATAGATCCATTGGACACTAAACACCCAGAGGCCCATTAAGGTTTAATCCTGTCATAGTGTTTGGTCAATAATCCCAAAGTTGGCACAAAGGAAGGAGTCTAATTAAAGGAAGTAAGAAAGATTATACATAAAAAATTATTAAATGTAAGGAGGTTACAGGAAATTATTTCAAGCAAGACTTTTTCTGTATAAAGTGCACAAATAAAACAAAATCCAAAATATGTATTTTTCTTCATGTTTAAAAAATCTACAACAGAATCAGGGAACACCAGTAAATTTTTACTAAAGGAGTCAATATAGTGTTTACAGATGTTATGCAAAAGTCTAATTGCAAAAATGTAATACTAATAAGGAGGGGAGGACAGCATCTTATAAGGATCTCTGTCACAACTCTAATGTACTCCTTTTTCACTTGGAAAATTAGATATTTAAAATTTTTACAACAGAATCAGCAGCAGGAACTATTAGTTTCATTATATTGAGTAAAATGCTTCACAGCAAACTACTGTACAAAAAAGGTAAAAGGTAAAGTAACTTCCAGCAACTGCTGATGGAGCAGATATTATAAACAAGAAACTTAATCTTAAAGTAATATGCTTAACCTTCTGATTCAAATTATTGATTGAGATTTAGTCTGTTAAAAATGTGCCCATAATACTGAGCAATAAAACACAGCAATCCTGCCCTGAACTGAATAAATCTATCCTAATTTTTATGTGTTTTTATGTACTTTGAATGTAAAAACTCCAATACAATAAGGCAACATTTTGCACAGGAACAGTATTTATAGCTTTTTTTTTTTAGTATGGGTTTTGATATGTGAAAAATGTAAACTAAAAAAAGTATGAGACAAAACATTTTCTTTTGCATTTTAACTATACAAAATACATTTTCTGCTCTTAGTATACCAACACACTATTATACAGTTGGCCATATTGTTAAAAGAAATGTTTTTATAAAATCAGATTTTGTTAATGAAATACCAACTCTCAAAACACAATACATTTTGTTTTTACAAATTAACATACTTAAATCACAAGAAATCCAACACAGAATGAAATAATTTTGTCAAATAATAGTATGTGTTTTAATTCATTAAGT
This sequence comes from Valencia hispanica, assembly GCA_963556495.2. Taxonomy (NCBI): domain Eukaryota; kingdom Metazoa; phylum Chordata; class Actinopteri; order Cyprinodontiformes; family Valenciidae; genus Valencia; species Valencia hispanica. The sequence continues at coordinate 12,622,016 of OY747717.1, read as the reverse complement.
AAAATTTGAAAATTCTGACAATAAAAAAACTGCATTATATGCTTTTTAATCTTTGGTTTTACAGTGTCCAGAACACACTATGCAAGAACTGTATAATTCAGTTTCCTTGTAGCACAGGACAGCATATTTATTGTCCGACAGCTGAATGTCAGCGTCACAATTTAAAATTCTGAACCATTAACAACAAATCCATTTCTTCCTTAACTAAATGTAGGAGGATGTATAGTGAGCAAAATATCCATGCAATTTAAAAGTCAATTCCAAATTTAATCACTAAAAAACAGGAACTAAGATGAACAAAAAGGTTGAAAAATGCTTTTTGACCTCCGCCGGGAGGTAGGCTATATGTTTTCGTGCCCGTCTGTCTAGTAAGATAACTCAAATAGTTATGGTAGGTAGGCGCTCTCTGAGTGCTTTTTAATCTTCGTGGTCTTTAGATCAGATGCTTCTGTTGCTACATCATCTGTTATTATCTAAAACATTACCCTGGGGTTTAAAACCAGTCAATCCTCACAGTCAGTGTCCATAGCATCAAATGGCATCTGGAAATGGGACTGATGATCACAGACTTTCCACCTCTGCACATTTTTAGACCTCTCCTTTGTTCTCTTCTTCAGTGAGAGCCCAGTCCCTTGTCACAGCCCTCATCCCAGTCTACCTACTCTTCTTCACTTAGTCTCTCTCAGCAAACTTTTCCTCTCAGTTGACCACCCATTATTTGTCTTGTTCTGTTTTCCGTTTCTACAAATCAGTCCCAAAGTATCATCTTTGTGTCAATAAAATAACTTCAACACCAGCCTTTTTCATCATATTCGGATGGGACTCAGCAGTTGCTTGTCTAATTTATACAACAGAAAAAGTGTAGCTACTGAGTTGTTGGTTTATTATTAGCTAATTGGTGTATTATTATTTTTGACCTCATGTCACTGCAGAAATGGATGTATTTATGGTGAATCTATGGTTAAGAATATGGTTTTTGTCAATGGTGATATGGTATGTGTAAACGTTTGCAAAAAACAGAAAAACGCATACATTTATTTTTGGGTAAATTGGTCAGTTATGAAAAGGTAATCATTTTCAAAATGTCTTCACAAATTTTATATTCTGTGAAAACAACATAATGTGCTAATGGTGCAAATCCTGTTCAGAGTTTTGAAATTATCACCACATTTTAGACAAATGCACATTAGCAAAAAAAAAAAAAAACTGTAATGACCTAAAGGCAGACAAAGATGAAGCAGATGTCATCATGATTTACAGTCCACGTGTGACATGTATGTCTGAAACTCTAATCCTGCAACATAGCTACCAATTTTCTTCTGATAAATTATATTAATTTAATTATTTTACAGTTAGCTGGTCACTGTGCTACACCAGGTAGATATCAGCTCTCAAACAATGCTTTCATGTTTTTTTCCCCCCTCAATTATCTCCAATTTATGTATTTGTTTTATTCTGACTTTACTTGAGTTGGAAGCTAATCCACATGAGGATCTCTCTGTGCGTGTGTGAGAGAGAGTGTAAATCATGGATTTTAGTTTATGCATGCATAAGTATGTGTGACAGCTGGTTTTTGTTGTGTTATTAGCCTGTAGGGCTGCTTAAAATGATTGACAAATAACAATTTATTGGCAATCCCAAGCCCAGGAAAAAACTATAAATAGTAGGGTGTTTCAGAGTTGTCTTTTGGACACAAAAACATTGTAGAGCAAAATAAAAACAGCATGGATGAATTTTTAATCAGGGTCATAAAGAGTGAAGGGAGTTGAAGAAAAAAAAAACGATAATCCACTGAGTAAAATGCTAATCTGGGCACAGGAATAAGAAGAATCTTTATGTTCTTCCAGAGTGTATCATGTCTGTAGCATCACCTCACTGTTGCTCTAACATCCAGATTCCTTCTGGCTAGCTGATGTTGTTTTTCACTCTAAAGGTGGGGTGGAAGAGATGAGAGAGAAAATAAATTAAGAGTGAATTTTATAAGTTGTATTCAGGAACCTCAAAATCTTTTTACAAGAAGAAAACCAGCAAAAAACAACTGTTTCTGATATGTAACATCCTTTTTATTTTTAAAATAATACAGACAGGACCAGATAGAATGTGTTTCCTCTACACAACCTTGTGACGCATTGTGAGCTACATTACATTTATTTCCTCAATGGAGTAAGGTCCTCACTCTTCTGGCATCTGCTATTTTATTGGTTTTAGCCTTTCAGCGCTAGTAATCATAATTTGTCTTAAAAAGGGGAAATTCTAGCAGATATAATTCTTATGAAAAACAATATTAATTAAAAAAGAAATCAGTATTAAAACAGGAGGTCCATTTTAATGTTTTCAGATTTGTCAGTGCAGTCTTGTAAACCGACCAGGAAAGAAAATGTTAGATGTTGACATAAATATTTAAATCCACTTTGGGAAATGGGAAATGGAAAAAGGGGAATTTTCCTCAAAAGTGATGGTGATTGAATCAGCGGTATGTATGTTTTGGGGTTACAATGAAGATGACCATGAGGTTATGCTGCATAAAGATAAAGAGAAAGGAATGTACAGTATCTCTACAAATATATCATTTCCTGAATTTCTTCACTATCTGTTAAGTTGCAGCTACAAACATTGATGTATGTTCATTGAACAGTATATGGGGGACCAACGCAAATTATAATAAAAAGGATTTTGCTTTAAAGTTGAAACATATTTCCCAAATAAAAATCTCTTTTTACAACTATTGTACCACTGCAAGTCTTTTGGGGTCTGTACCAGCTTTGCACATAAACCGACTGACATTTTCTTCTTTGAAAAATAGTGCATACTTGGTCCTATTGGATAGTCTCTGGGAACAACAAGAGTCAAGTCCTGTCAGAAATTCCCAGTTAGATTTTGATTATGGACTTTGACAAGGCAATTCAAACATATGAGTGAGGTTTGATCTAAACTAGGGGTTGACAACTCTAGTAATCAAGAGCCAGCATCCCACATGTTTTCAAATATTTCCCTGAAGAGATCTCAATCAAATCAATTGTTCATTCACAGACTCCTGCAGAACATGATGGCGTGTTGAGCAGGTCATTCAGCAAATTAAATCACACTGGATGATTCAAATTGCTGATTGTATGTTTGGCTCTGATTGTATGTTTGGGACCATTTACTGGTATGTAAACCTCCAGCCCCAGTAAAGTTTTTGCAGCCTCTGACAGGTTTTCGTTCTGGAATTATCTGTATTTTGCACCATAAATCTTCTTATCAGCTCTGACCAGCTTTGCTGTTCTCACTAAGCATCCCCATTGCATAATGCTGCCACCAAGACTCACTCTTTTTCACAGTGAGGATGTTGTGTTCAGTGTTGCATACAGATTTTTCTCAGAAATGGCACTCTTTTTTTGTCACTCCTCTAGGCCAGACATTTTAAATTAATGACTAAAGTTTTTCATGTTAACAGATTCTCCCACCTAAACTGTGGGAGAATCTGTCTCAGCAGTTTCTCCAGAATTGCCATGAGTCTGTTGGCTGCTTCTCTAACCAATGTTCTTCTTGCCTGTAGGTTTAGGTGGACAGCCATGTCTTGTTAGGTTTCCAGGTGTGGACTGTTTCCTTTTTCACACAATGAATTGAACAGTGCTTAATGGGATTTCTAAATCTTGGAATTTTGTTAATTGAATATTGGATCTTCAGGCACTGTAATTACAGCCTACAAAATCAGAGAAGTGCCTCTTTGCTTTCTGTTGCACTCCAAGAGTTACTTACTGCAGCTGACTATGTATTCTTTCATGGAAGGATCCAGAACTAACTGATCAGGCAACAGGAACAAATTATTAACTAATATGTCAAAAGAAACAAAGGTTTGTCTATACAAGTAACATAAAACTTGCCAGAAAATAAATAGCCGACCTGCAGCCAGTCTAAAGAAAAAAAAACTTGAAGAAGCCTGCCTGTTGGTACAGTGGTAAATTAAACATTTGATGCATGTTGTTTTTGTTATCCTCAGTCTCTCCTGCTCTTTGAAATTCTTACAGATTCATACCTGCAGTGATTTATGAAATATGTTGCTAAGTTCTACAACGTCAAAGTAAATCCCTATGACAGGAGATGTTTGCCACTAATTGCAAGATATGGACACTTTAGCTGATTTAACAGAAAATGTATATTGTTCAATTGGAGCTAAGCATTTACAAGTAAAGTCACACAAACCCCCCTTTAATTCTTCAAAAAAAAAAGCAGGTTAAATGAAATACCGAAGTGTTCCTGGGCTACAGTACTTTAGGGTGTGTGTGCCTGGCTTTCACACTTATTTAACATGCGATTTGTGCCTGCTCCACACTGACAAAGCTTGTTTAACATCTGCTCTGCTCGCTCATGCACCATCTGCATTCTAAGCTCTTGTTGGTCCACTTGAATGTAAACGTCCCACTTGATCAGCCAATCACAGTAGTTTCTTATGCATCCAATCACATTACTTTGCTACATTTGATTGGATGAAAAACAGACAATTAGAATAAAGACAATCATCATATTCTTCCAAGTTGAAAAGACAGAATGTGAAAAAAAGACTCTGGAGGAAATATGAACAACACAATACAGTTTTAAGATCAACATTTTTCTTCCTGTTGGAGATATCAAGCTGCACCGAGTGGCTCTTATGCTAATATATTTTCAAATTTTTACAGGTCAAGCTGTAGTTGTACATACAAAAAGCAGTTTTCACAGTTCTCACCACCTTGACGTTGAGAAAAATAGTGATCTTTTGAGTAAAAAAATCCATGATAATTAATAGTTAATCATTACTCTGTGAGAAAGTGGATCCCATCAGCTGTTTATGGATGGCATATCTAGCCTCTGGTGACAGGAATGTCAGGCAGAGCAGTTCTTGAAACAGAGCAAGTATCTCAGGAAAAACAAACAACATTAAATTTTTTAGGATGAAGTTCTAAAATAGTAATTAATTCCTACAAATGTATTGAATTTACAGCACACGCTCAGTGTCGGTGCAGAAGCGATGCAGTAAACAGAATTGAGCAGCTGCAACCTGCTTTTTTAACCTAATGTAGCAGAATACAGGAAATATATTTTTTATTTCACATGAAATGGTTCAAATGTGACTGAGACTGAACAGGCTAGTAAGGAAACAAGAAAACCTTAATCAAAATATGCAATGAAAATATTCCAATAAGTCTCCTCTACTAAAATTGCATAATCATATAATTATGATAGTCATTATATTTCAACATCTGTTGTTGATGAACACTATTTGATTTGATTTATTTGAAACATGCATTATCCTTATTATGGAACAAATTAAGTATCACAATTTTCCATTTATTTTCATTCATATCCATAGATAATAAAAAATATAAAAAACAGAACAATAAAAAACATAACGATGTTCAAAAGGATACATATCCAAAAAGGAGTAGGGAGAAGTATAAACTTATCAGAAACCTACCCCTTAATTACAAATCATGGTACCACTCTAAACAAAACTTCTGTCTAGGTTATATAAACAACATCAAAAAAGTCCAATAAAACTGTAAAGACAAAAGCAAACCCTATTCAACTCCAGGAATGTTATGCTTTTCAGAGTTGAGGTCTATTTAACTTTCTGGTTAATATTGAGGATTACCGTTCTGAGCATACCCTGTTCTCCTATGATTTGAAAATAAGTTTTTTATATTCCTTCTGAAATTGTTTTATATCATAGCTTTGCTTAATTTTCTCAGGTAAATCATTCCATAATTTTACTCCACAAACTGAGACTCTGAAACTCCACATAGTTGTACGTCTACTTTTTAGTTTCCTCTGAGATTGTATCCTCCTTCTCTAGCTGAGAATAATTTTTGTAGGTTAGATTGAAGTTGATTATTTCCTGCTTTGTATAGTATTTGGGCTGTCCTGAAATTAATCAGATCCGTAAATTTAGATACTTGAGTTTTTAAAAACAAAATATTTGTATGGTCTCTATAACCTCTATTATTTACAATTTACAGTTGACTATATATTTGATTTGTAAGTATTACCCCATACTTCCACACAATAACATAAATAAGGCAAAATCAGTGCACAATATAATGTATATAGGGACTTCTGATTGAGAACATATCTTGTTTTACCCAGGACTGACACACTCACTAGTTTTGAACAAATAAATGTAAGATTAGGTGTTCTGTAGATTTTGCTATCCAAAATCACACCCAAAAATTTTATTTCATCAACTCTTTTAATTTCTACTTGATCTATCATTACTTTGAATTTTTGTTTTTGTTGTTTACACTGTCCAAATATCATGAACTTATTTTTTTCTAAGTTTAAAGATAATTTCACACCATATGTTTATTTTCTTCATTTCCTGCATAACCAGCTCCAAAACCTGCTGTAATTCCTCCCCTGCAGCAAATAAATTAGTGTCATCCGCAAATTATACAAACTTAAATTTGTTTGAAACAGCACATATATCATTAACATACAATGTAAAAAGTTTAGTCCCCAATAATGAGCCTTGCGGCACTCCACAATTGATTTCCCACAATTCAGATTTAAATTCATTTATCTTAACAAACTGCTGACGGTTTTCATATAACCTTTTAGCCAAGACAAGACTATACTTCTTATAGGTATGTTATGATTTATGGTGTCAAACGCTTTACTGAAATTTAGAAACACACCCACTGAATATTTCCTTTTGTCCAAAAATCCTGATAATTCCTCTACTAATTCTAATAATGTCAAGGATATAGAACTTGCAGCCCTAAACCAAACTCGCTATTTGTTAAAAAAAGCATGTTTTTCAATAGAATTATCTAGTCTGATCAAAAATTGTTTTTCCCAAATTTTTGAAAACTATGAGAGTTTTCAGACTGGCCTGTAGCTCATAAAACAATGTTTGTCTCCTTTAAATATTGACACCACTTTAACAATTTTCATTTCCTGAGGAAACATTCTACTACAAAACAATAAATTAAAAATAAAACTTATTGGCATTACTATAACTTCTATGACTTCTATGACTACTACCATATCAATATATGTTATATTTTATTTTATTTTTCTATTTTTAATATGTTTGAAACAAATAAAGAGAAAGAAAAGAAAGAAAGAATCTCATTATAATCCGTAGATTTATTTGGTTTATACTCAAAAATTTTTCCTAATTTCTTCATCTATTGCTTATAAAAACATAGAACTTGTATTAATTTCCACATTTTCAAGTGCTTTCAACTCATTTGCCCGATCCTCTACTATTGCCTCAGCCAGTTTTGGCCCAGCACTAACACAGAAATGGTTAAATTCATTGCTTACATCCTTGATATTTTCAATTATTTTATCATTGTGTCTGAAGTATTGTGGGTATGTAGATGCTTTCTCTCGAGTTTTGATAATGCTATTCAACACTGACCATAAACTGTGTATTAAATGTATTACTTTCTAATGTATTGCTATAATCTATTTTAGAATTTATCATTATGTTAGTGAGTTTGTTTTTACATGTTTTGTATTTCTTTTCAGCCTCTTTGGTTCTCTTCTTAAAACATTCTCTGTATAATGTGTTTTTCTTTTTGCATGCATTTATCAATCCTTTAGTCATCCATGGCTTTTCTGTAATGATTTGGTTTTTTCTATACTGTATAATAGGACAGTGTTTATCATACAAAGTTTTGAATATATTAAGAAATATGTCATATGCTTTATTAACAGCAGTTTCTACATATATCATTCTCCAGTTTTGCTTTGCCAAATCATCCTTGAATCCTTGTTCTTCAGAGTTAACCATGCCCTCGAATATTACAAAAACTGGCAGATGGCTGGTGATATTGTTCAGCAATAGCCCACTTGTTGAGCTGTCCTCTAAATTTGTAAAAATATGATCTATTAATGTCTCACTGTATGAAGTTATTCTACTTGGTTTAGTGATCAGGTCGGAAACAAACACATGCCATACTGTACATGGCTTCAATAAATTCATTGGCCATTTTATTTTGATTGGAGTTCAATAAATCTATGTTAAAGTCCCCACATATAAGAGACATTTATTTATTTATTTGAGCAAACAGGCCCTCTATCATTTCTATAAATGTTTGAATTTTAGACCCCAGTGCTCTGTACACACAACTAACAATGAAGTTTTTTTTTTTCATATACATATCTCAATGGTAATATATTTCATTACATCCTTAACAGCAATAGATTCATTTTCCAAAATGTTATAGTTCAGATGCGTATCCACAAATACTGCAACACCTCCACCTTTTTCATTGATTCAATCTATATGTATAAAATCATATCCATTTTACTCAATCAATTAGCTTTCCTGGTGTTATACATGTCTCTGGCATAGCTATAATGTTAAATGGTCTTTTAAATTGATCTAAATATTCCTTTATATTTTCAGAATTTGAGCACAGACTTCTACTATTAAAATGAATCAGTGAAATCCCATTACTCTGATTTACAGCCCTTTTAAATTTCCCTTCCAAGTACTTACAATTGTTTGTCATCCTATTAAAAAAGTGATTTTCATAATCAAACATACTATGGTCTGTGTATCTGAATGTATCTAAAGACAAGCCACTCAAAACCTCAAGCATTCAAAACCTCCATTCCACTGCGGCTGTTGTGTGCTATTGTGTGCTCCATGTCCATATCCTCCATATTGTCACAGGGAAACAATACATCATCATCCTTAGCAAAATGGCTAATATCTGACTCCATACACTCAATTGTTCATTCATGAGAAATTATATTATCAACGTAAACAGTATCTTCCACACTCATGGCTCTGTTTCCATAGCTTAGCCATCCATACTTGTTGAAATAAAACAGCATTAGTTTTTACTCAGGACACACATGTGGCGTTACTAAAACTTGTCGAGATGAAATGCAAACAACTACACTTACAAAACACATTATTTTTCCTTTGTAATGCATTAAAAACACCAGCAATCCTGCCCCTGCTTGAAGGAGAAGGAACATACTTGACCATCAACCGGCTAAAACATGTGCAATGATCAAAGATTAAAAGAAATTGGTACAATAAACTAAATATTATTCAGATACTTAATTAAAATGTTTATCTACTCACTATTTCTTGTGTTTTTCATAAATCCTTCATGTTTTTTGTAATTTCCACATTTTGTTTTGAGGGAAAATTCTGGTTCACTGATTATTACAGATTTTCATCCCATCGAACCCGGCATTTACTCTGGTACTCTCATTGAGTCATAACAAAAAAAAAAACTTGTCTGTGATTGGCTAATCATATGATTCATTTATGTACACTGAGTCAAGAGTGACTCCAATTTCACAAATTGTTGTTTGCTCAGATTACTAGGTGCTCCGACATCTGTCTATTTTCATGCTTAATGAGGTGGCATAAAAATGTCACTAAGCTAATCATGCCTCTGCAGTGTAAGCAGGCCAGCAGGAGTCTGACTTTGCTCGAATTGTCAGTCTACGTAGGAATCTGCGATATGGACTTTTTTATCGCAATATTTTCTGGTATTTAGTGCAACAATGATAAAACTGAAGACACAAAGTATTTTTAAATTTAATTTGTCTTTTTGGCAATAGACTGTAGGCTGCCAGTTACATTAGGTGGTGGATTTTCTAAAGAGCACACAATAATTCCTTGTATTTCTTTTTATATCGATACAGTATTTATTGTTGTTTCCATGGTAGAAACAGTTGAAAAAAGTGATACTTCTCGCAATACTGTCAATTAGTTTATCGTATTGCGTCCTATTTTTTAAATCAGTTTTTATTAGGCTTCTTTTTTTATCCCAGTAACGATTAATATGATAATTGTTCATCCCATGTACATGGTTGCAAAATACCTATCTAGAGTAGGTGTGACTGCCCTGCCTGTACACCCCAGTCCCCACATCTATATAGTCTGAAAATCACTCCACCACTCACCAGCCCTCTTGCCTTGTCTGTAGTATCTGCTTAGCTATTATTGCCATTGACCATTAAGTAAGAAATAATTTTTCAGTCATCCTTGCCGTATAATACACCCAGAGCTCCAATTATGTTGTGGAGTTGTACAAGCAGCAATAGTTGTACAAACAGCCTTTAGCAGTTCATCATGCCACTTATCAATTATAGTATAAGATCCTTTATTTCGCATACCTGTTTAGGCTGTGTCAATTATGTGCTGTATTATAATACAAATTTGTATCCTTGGGCTGTATAGATTTGTGTAAACGAGATGTAGCTAGACTCCTGTTCTCTTTAATTCTATTGATACTTTCAAAATCAATTCAAGTTTAATCTAAGGTCTCTTTATGTTATAGTAAAATACATTACCTTGTTATAAGGTCAAACTCAGCTTCATTGATTCAGCATTTAGTTCCTCAACACTATTTGTCACATTTGCTAAGTCTTTTTAAAAATTACCCAGCTGAGCCACACTTGAGGAAGATGACTGAGTGGGATTAATGGTATAGTTAAAGAGAAAAGTTTTAAAACCATAAACAATAAACGTTGTACAGCTTGGTGAATTTTGTAAAGTTTGAGAAGAAACTTTAGTGGAGGGATGCCAACTCAAAGGTTAAGGAAGACACAAGACAGACTATAGTGGGGGGAAAAAACTCTAACCATGTGAGAGAGGCAACAACAATGTTTTGACATGCAGTGGTAGTTTAAAAATACCCAGAGGGTCACAAGAGAGTTAGTGGCGTGAGGTGAGGTTCATGACTGGTGAGGTACTGACTCCTCTAGAGTCGGTTGTACATATACTGTATATAGAACCCAAAATAGAAGCTTACATTTCAATTTTGACTTTAGTTAAAACATTTAAATTTGTAATTATGTTTTAATCAACTCCAAAATGTTCAACAATATGACAGGGAGAAAAATAAAACAATATTTCAAATAAGGTCAATTTAATGTAGTGTAATTTTAGTGGGGTTTTTTGGGGGGGGGGGGGTTGGCTGATCTCTCTTTTTTATTTTGGATTGAAACTGAATTTTAAACCAAATACAGGACAATCTTGAAAGAAACCTGCTGGGGGCTCCAAAGGACCATGAAATGGGGTACAGGTTCATTTTTCAGCACGACAACAATTCAAAGCATACAGCCAGAGCTATCTAGAATTATTTTTATCAAATCATATCCATGTGTTAGAGTGTCCCATTCGAAGTCTAGACCTGAACCAAACTGATATTTAGAGGTAAGACTTGAAAGATTATATTCACTTATGCCCTCCTATCTGAAAGAGCTTGAACTATTTTTTAAAGAAGAATGGGTACAGACATACCCCAAAAGCCTTTCAAGGGAAGTTCTCCAAAGTTTTAGCCTTGGTGGAACTGAATGCAAATCAACACCATTCTTTTAAGATTTTGACTTGTAGAACATTTTGGAAACTGTGTATTACTTTCTTTCTGGCTCACAAGTATGCCCTACTTTAATTGAAAATCTTATAAAAAAATCTATAGACGTTTATGCTTGCAATGGGATATGTTCAAGGTTTATGGATGCTTTTAGAAGCCTCTGTAAAGTAGTTAAAAAGAAGTTAGATTGATTGACAGGGACTAAGGAGCTACCAAAAAGTCCTTGGATTTCTATAGTGGTGGTCGAAGGACATTGCAACTAGAAACTTCTTAAACAGCTGCTCAAGGTTTAGCATTTTTAAACCAAAATTGCCAAGAAAAATTGTAGCACTGCGGCAAAGGGGATCGGAAATAAATAGAACGAACTGAAAATCTTGTTTCTGTTGAACAAGTTCGTATTTATTCTGAATCACAGCTTGGCAGTAGAGTAAGTTTGAAAAGTAGTATTGTTTTAAATATAAGACAATAACTAATCGAATATGTGTGGCACTTCATTTTGCGGTGAGTGTGCCTTTTAGTTTTCAACATTAATGTGTTATTATTAATTAATGGCCACCATAGAGTTTGCATGTTATCCCCATGTATGTGTAGCTTTTCTCTGGTATTCCTTCCACAGTCCTAAACATTACTGCTACTGTAGGTTGATTGGTCACTCTAAACTGCACTTGTGTCATAATTAGTGCTGTCATGAGATTAAAAAAACTTAGATTAATTAATTATGATCTGTAATTAATTAATCTAATTAATCTCTTTTTTAATCTCACCAAATAATTGCTGAGAAAAAACCTCATCTTAAGGTATTTTCTTTTAAATTCATTACATTATTGTGGTAGAACAAAGGTTTGATACATGTAATTTTAAAAAATGGCTTTGTGAATTCATTTATTGTATTTAACAGACTTGAACAGATGTAGTCCTAGCCATTTACTATCTGCTGTTTGTGTGACTAGTCCCAAGTGGCGCCTGCAATCTTCTGCTTTGAGCATGCGCGATTCATTAGCGTTCTGGACTCAGTTGGGTCAACATCTTCTCTGAGTCCAGCTGTATAAATGGTTAAAACAACACGTAATATACTCATTATTTTTGATACCGATGGCTTGCCATACCGGTGGACCTGGGTGGCTGGGTGTAGCTGCAGTGTGCGGTGCAGACTGGTTGCCTGCTGTGAGCTCTGAGACAGGAAAGCTCGAGAAGATTAACAACGTTACATGCTTCACCCAAAAGTTTCCAATAACCCAAAAAGTTGCTACATTTGCCACTAGTTGCTTTTTTTTTTCTTTTTTTTTGGAAAAAATCGCTAGAGGGAAAAACTCACCAAATATAGCAAAGTTGGCAACACTGTCGGCAACTCACCGTTTCTCCTCACCTTGCCCTCCCCACCACGATGGAAGCCGGTCATCTTCTGATGAGTTTACAGCCAACCGATGTCCACTTTAGAGTGTGGTTAACCGCGAACAACTCAAGCACAAGAAGGCCAGTGCATAAAACGGGTTTCATTTTACAGTTTCTGCATGCGAGTTTACTTTAAAGGAACATAGGGGAGGATTTGTAAATAAAATAAACATCCATGTCCAGTTTTTTTTAATGCTGTTGGGTGATGAAGCGTTATAAACCAAAAAGAATGAGCCCACCCACATATGGTTCCATTTTCTAAAACTGGCTGTGTGTGGCAAAATGTGCTGAAGTTCGGGGCCCGAATTTCCCGTGCTGTCCTACGGGTGTGACGTCAATTGACACTGCGTGTGTGTTCTCGACAGCTTTAAAAGAGGAAGAAGAATGGTCGCAGAACTCCATTTATTCAATTGTGAGAATGGATTCTTCTGCAACTGGGAAACGACCAAGGACGACTCACAGCCCACTAAAAAGTGGCACTAAGAAAAAGAAGTATGTCACTGTGATAAGGTATGTTTTTTTTTGTGAAGCGTTTGTGCACGTTCCCTTGCGCCAGCCGCGTCGCTCGTGAGTTTTGTTTCTCCATGCTCCTTTAAATAAAAAATTGATTAACGCGATTAAAAAACATAGCGCGCTAAATATGGCTGTAATTAATTGATTGCAATAAACGCGATAATTCATTCAATTCATAATTCATTCATAATATGTATGAGTGTGCGCATAGTTGTTTGTCCTGTATGTTTCTGTATTGCTCTCTGATGGACTGTTCAGGGTGTGCCCTGCCTCCCGCCCAGGGACCGCGAGAGATCCCTTCGTGACCCTGCAAGGATAAGCGAGTATGGAGAATGGATGGATGCATGGATGGATGCATGACCAAAGTTCCTGTGGCAGTGACTGATATGCTGCTAAGGTGCATCAACAGAGCAGGTCTGTGAATGGCTATGCAATGACATTCAGCTATTGAGGATGTCGCATGGCCTCAGCCCCTGCTGCAAAAGTTATCTTTCTGTTCTTTGGGTGGCTGCACATAGTCTGACTCATCTGCTGTTGCATGAACAAAAAATAACTTTTACCTCACCTCCCAGCACTTCTTGCTGTCTTACTTCACTGCTGTCATTTTTCTATCTTTATTTTTTTTAAAAAGCCTCTACCTGGAGCAATAAAATGTTGCTCTTGTGAATTATTAAACTACAGTAATTACAACACAATACCTGCAATAACATGCTCAGCGGCCATTGCTTTCAGCCAAAATTGATGTTTATCAAGTAATGTGAAAAAGAATTGCCAGTGTTTGTATTTGGACTAAAACTCAGTGCTGCTTTTGAGACTGTCGATCATTATATCCTCTTAGAAAGGCTTGAACCTGTTGTTGGGATCAAAGGAAAAGCAATAGGCTGATTTAAATCATATTTGTCCGACAGATTCCAGTTTGTTCATGTAAAATATAAATCTTCTTCACACTCAAGGGTTGCTTGTGGAGTTCCACATGGTTCTGTGCTTGGACCAATATTTTTTACTTTATATATGCTTCCAATTGGTAAAATCATTAGACAGTATGGCATACATTTCCACAGCTATGCCAATGATATACAGTTATATTCATCCATAAATCCTGATGAATCAAATCAGTTGGGTAGATTACAGGCATGCATCGAAGACATAACAACATGGATAACTCTAAACTTTCTGCTTTTAAATTCTGAGTGTCATGAAAAGAAAATAACTTCTTCCTTCCATAAAATAGACCTGACATTCAAATCCCATACTAAACATGTTTCTAGGATTTTCTTCTTTCACCACTGGAATATTGCTAAAATTAGAAACATCCTGTCCACGAGTGATGCTGAAAAATTAGTCCATGCATTTATTATTTCAAGGCTGGACTACTGTAATTCTTTACTATCAGAAAGTCCACAAAATGCAATTAAAAGCCTTCCGTTGATCCAAAAGGCAGTAGGAAGAGTTCTGATGAATAATAAAAAGAAAGATCACATTTCTTCTGTTTTAGCTTCCCTTGATCGGCTCCCTGTTAAATCCACAATATAACTCAATATCCTCCTTCTTACATATAAAGCCCTTAATAATCAAGCTCCATCATATGTCCGAAATCTGATTGTTCAATATGTTCCTAACAGAGCACTTCACTCTCAGACTGCAGGCTTACTTGTGGTTCCTAGGATTTCTAAAAGTAGAATGGGAGGGAGATCTTTTCACTATTAGGCTCCTCTTCTATGGAACCAGCTCCCAGGTTTGGTCCGTGAGGTAGACACCCTGTCTATTTTTAAGACTAGGCTTAACACTTTAGGCACCACAATTTTTTCAATAAAATATAAAATTTTGATATCATTATTTCAAAAGTTTGTATTTTAAATATGGTTAGAGATAAAGGCATATTATAAATGAGAAAAATCTTTAGCATATATATATATATATATATATATATATATATATATATATATATATATATATATATATATATATATATATATATATATATATATATATATATATATATATATATATATATATATATATATAATATATATTTTTTTTTTTTTTTATTATTTTTTTTTTCTTTACCTTCCATCCTAATGCAGGGTTTCGGGGGGTCTGGTGCCTTTCTCCAGTGGTCAAGGGGCGAGAGGCGGGGTACACCCTGGACAGGTCACTAGTCCATCGCAGTATATATATCATTTTAGTTTATTTGTATTTATTTATACTTACAGATGTTTATCAATCAACATCACATTGCTTGTAGAGTATGTGTGTGGTATATTTCATTGCAAAACACAGCACACAGACCTACTCCACACAGACTGCATCTGAACTGTGTCTGGAGATGGCATTTTGGGCGGGTATGATCTGATCACACAGCGCAGTCTGGACGGTCTTCCGCATTACGGAGCCAGTGTCATTCAGTTAGGCTCTTTGTCACTTCTCCGTGCTGTATTGAGGGTCTTCCTCCTTTTCTGCTTTCCTTCTTGGAGTAGCCATCAAGCAAAGTTGTTATCAGGGCCGGAGTGGGACTCATTTTCAGCCCTGGAGTTTCATGCCTCAGAATGGCCTACTTTATATTACAACCTATTATTATCAAAATCATGTAATATTAACCTTACATGTTAAAGCTACAACAGCACACTGTTCTGTAATGCCTTGTAATTCAGAGAATCTTTCTAAAAATGTCAAATTCAGTGCAAATAAGGGTTAATTGCTTCACAAGGTAGATTTATTTCAGCATTTGTTCATATCTACATTATTCTTTACAACACATCAATTAACAATATCAGAATATATATTTTGAGCTGCTGCTTCTGTAATAACTCCCTGGGTAGATTATGCTCTCCCATTCACACTTCCTCCAGTTTCCTGAAACTCATCTGCTGTACCTGTGTCACAATATAAATATTATTCTGTAAAGCCTTAGTGCATTTCACATGGAAAACACATTATTTGACTTAACCAATTAAGATATTTTCAATGGCAAAACATGCAGGCTTATTTTATATTACTCTCCTTCTATTTTCTTTCAAATGTGTGCTTTGATTATTTATTTCCTCACTTTTAAAGAAAAAATATATAACAGGTCACACATAAAACGTGGTTATATGGGAACTAATGCAAGCTTGTTCATACACATGTTCCTTCCATACTGCCAAGAAAATCCTTTCATCACTAATGACTCCTGGCTCTGCTTCTGAAACTAAATCACATTTAAAAATGGTCAAAATTCTCAGCACAAACCTCTCAATTTTACAAAGCCTGTGATTAATACACGTCAGTGTTATTATTGTAGTGCTGAATCAGCTAGCATTGCAGGACACTTTTCATATGGAGCAGGTCCACACCATGCTCTTCAGTAGTTTAATACTAAAAATAGTCACTCAATAAGTAATCCTGCACACTCTGGACTTGTGGGCTCATATTGCTTGGTGCTGGATTTTCCTTCTAACGCTGGTGTAAATTATGTGGCTATTGACCACACAAATGCTAAGTTGTACCATTTTCTTAAGCAATGTGGAAAGAGACATGTTTTTATTCGTTAATTAGCTCTATTTACTCCTCCCATAAATGAGTTGTTTCGGTCAACCCACACAGGTTTTTTAATTTTACGAAACCCAGTCACATTTTCCTTTGTACAGGTGCATTTCTTAGTGTACATGTTGCCATGAATGGTGGACAGTAGAGTGACATGCTTCGTGTCATGCCATGCATATGCCAGCAGTTTATCCTGTCGCATGAACACTGGTTCATCTCTCCTTCTCAGCGGGGTGTCCTGGAGAAGGCTTTGCACAGCGATCAGATTCTATCATCATCAATGCAAGATCTTGGTGAAAAGTTAATGCAATACTGGATTCAAATAGATCTTGTGACATTGCAGAAGCCTATCGAAACAATGCCACAGAGAATGTGTGCTGTAAGCCAAGCTAAAGGCGGTCCAACGAAATAGTAGTGTGTGATCTTTTATTTGGTGGCGACTTTTTTTTTATGGCCAGGCAGTGTATTTCTGTAGACCACAGATGACTAAAAAATGTGGAACAATCATATTGATTATGGGACGCACCTTTAACAGTCTATCATGACCTGGCTGACCCCTCTCAACACATTCGTTGTTACAAAGTTTACAAAGTGCAGGAAGGAAAAGTTTACCTCACATCTGTTTCTAGACATCACTTTGCCAAAACCAGGTGTGTAAGTTGGCCAAAACCCTGACCAATAGTCCTCAATCTCAGACTTTTCCACAAGCCCCATGCACAAATGAAGAGACCTGAAAGCTTTAATTTTAGGGACAGTAACATCATACCAGTCATGGAATCTGGAGTTTGATTTTAGTACTTCCCTCTCTAAGAACTGGTTGGGCATATCTGTTTCATTTGTGATGAGGCTCCATAATTCATCATCTAAGCAAACCGATAGGAAACCAATGGGCTCAGAATTTGACATATCTCTGTCTTATCAATACCCAACAGGATCGTCAAAATGCCTGATCCACTTGTGATACTGTTCCACATCTCCCAAGTTAACCCAGCCATCATCATCATTATTTACAGCAGGACCATGTACACCCCTGCTGCCTCCTCTGCTATTAGCAGTGTATTTTCTCCCACCATTTCTCCCGCGACACACAGCGCAATTATCTGTCGACGCAAGGGCTCAACGAGAGGCATGCAAGCACGGACAGAGTAGAGCCCAATTTTTTAACTATCCATCGAATGCAACAGAGTGCACAACTGTGATTGATCAGCCCAACATCAGTCCCAGATCATTTCACCAGAGTGGTGCTCTATAGTTGATGTAATTAGTAGTCAATCCAGCTTTTGGGCACTAGATGCTTTATATTGCATAGCCAGTTAATCTAATATGGTCTTTTGGCGATTTTGAACACCAGGAGTTGTAGAGAACAACAAAACAGAACACTGTGTTTGTTTATTTACATGCATTTTTAGAGTATTTACTTTCTTTCCAGCTCAATGAAAACTCGCTCTCTGTGAGCCATTGCTCCTTGAGTGGATGTGCATTTACAAGCTGAAGTAAATAAACTGACCAGAGACCTCACTGCAATGGTAGGCAGACCCACCAGAATAGGTCTGCACACCCTGCTGTCCTGGTGGAGAATTGCTCTGCAACACTGACACACCAATGGAGAAATATAAAAGGAAAACGTCTCTGTCAGTACGTGTGCATGTGTGTGCAAACTTGCTGATGGAGAAGCATAAACTAGGCTTTAGACTGTTGAAGGACAGACTGAAAGGAATTATATTTCAGTCAAAAATTCAGAGCGAGATTTTCAACATACACTTGCATGTATTCAACAAGGTAAACGCGTAATAGCTCACGCATGTGCGCTTATATTTAACAACACGCACGCAGTGAATTCATCTAACGAGTATCCAACAACCTGCACGTGAGGATTTCACTTCACACACGTTGTACATGAAGCTTTTATACACGTGTGAGGGTAAACCTTAAAAGAGGCTTCACCTTCAAAAGGAAATTCTGCTCTCCAGAGTAAAATACCTTTGACTGTTTGGAGGGGGAGCCTAAGGTCGGCACTGACCCTGTGTAATTGGTTTTTTTAAATAAGTCACAGCCACAGGATCAGAAAGATTTTTTTTCCCACAGTTCAACAATACAAGAAATTCATTATATCCTTTCAAGCAATTGCAGTGCTTTTCTCCATTAAAGAAGGTGAAGGAGAAGAGGAGTTTCAGTTCTTTCAGGAAGGTATAAAACAGAGGCTTGCATTTGAGAAATTTACATTCATGAATGAACCGCCTGAGCAATTACTCGCATGCCTTGTTGAATACGTGCAGATGTTGTTGAAAATCTCACTCTGGATTTTTGACTAAAATATAATTCCATAAAACAGACCCTTTTTCTTCACTCCGCTACTTTTGTCTTCTACTACTCTCCAGTAGCATTATTTGCTGTTATTTTGACTGTTAAATGTGTTTTTTTTTCTCAATGTTTTTCTCTCCATAGAAGCTATGGCATTCAGCTTGCAATACCTTGTTGGACAGGGGGCATCGACTGGGATGAAGCTCCCAGTAACTGATCATCCTCCTTGTCCTGCTTTCAACTTTTGGATTTTCTTTATTATAGAAAGAACTCTAACATCAGTTCTCTTTGTTCTTTCTGTGTCTCTGCTCTTCTTGAACCGCCAGACGGTCATGGCAGATGGACACTCATGCTGAGTCAAGTTCTGGTTCTGCTGGAGGTTTCTTACTGTCAAAGGGGAGTTTTTCTTCTCCACTGTTGCTACATGCTTGCACAGTATAAGGGATTGCTGAGGGATTCCTGCGGTTGGAGTCTGCGTCAACGGGGCACAACTGCAAGTCAATGACTCGTTGCAATCTGCTGGCATTCCTTAAATAGAAAACTTTTAAACTGATTGGAATGTATGTATGATTACATTGAAATGTGCCTTGATATGACATCTGTTGTGACTCTGCACTATATAAATAAAATTATTTGAAATTGAATTGAATTCATAATAGGAGTGACCACAATAAACTCCATGCTGGTTAAAAAAAAAAGTCAGTCCAGTTTAATCCCCTTCCCCCAAAGTTGAGTAAGAACCTGTTGATACATTCCTGTTCTCCTTCCATCCATCCCTCCATTTTCTGTACCTGTCCATCCTAATGCAGGGTTGCGGGGGGGCTGGTGC
This sequence comes from Valencia hispanica, assembly GCA_963556495.2. Lineage (NCBI taxonomy): Eukaryota > Metazoa > Chordata > Actinopteri > Cyprinodontiformes > Valenciidae > Valencia > Valencia hispanica. Next base: position 12,602,144 of record OY747717.1, on the reverse strand, counting down.
CCATCTCCAGTGGTCAAGGGAAGAGAGGCAGGGCACACCCGGACAGGTCGCCAGTCCCTGTTCTCCTAAAACTAAGAATTTTTTTTTCTTGATTTCCACTAAAGTTCCAAAAAATCATTTTTTTCTCTTTAAAAAACCCTGTTTTCTTTGCATATCACATGCTCTACTTTCAGGCTTCATTTCTATCCTTTTGCTTGTGGTCTTCCTGATGACTGTTCAGCTTTGACATTCTCTCCTCACTGCTATATGACTGATCAGCATAATCCCTTACATGTGCTATCACCCAGATTTAATCCCACCAGGACCTCACTCTTCATTGCATGCAAATTTCTTGTTTGCCTTTGCACAGTTTGTGTTGTCATAAGCCAAATTGTGTACTTTATGCCAGCCAGGCTTACTTACTCTGAGAAATTAACATAAATAGATTCAAAAAATGGAAGCTGTGAATTGATTTCTTAAAGGCAACTTGGTATCATAAGTAATTATGTGAGCTAGAGGATGAAGTCTCTGCAGGAAATGAGGCCAGTGTTTGGTCACTGATTCGCAGTTAATGGGCTGTACGTTTGTGACACCTAGTGGTTAAAATTAGACACTGCGTTGAAAGTGGTTTGGAAGCAGACAAGTCGAAGCGATGCCAGTAAACGAAAAGAAAATTATTTTTGAAAAATACAGATGGATGCAGACCTGACAGGTTGGAGAACATTTCTCCAATGGACATAAATCAAAGTTTTGTTTGGTTTTCATATAAAGCCAATTCCTTTTCAACTTTGAAGAAGGTTTCCAGGTCAGCATATCATGTTTTTTTGTAGTTTGTTTCCGAGTGTTCTTCACAGTTATTTTAAACAAACGAGGTATTACCAATCCATAAATGTAATTTTTTTATTGCCTACCAAGTATACCCTGTTAAAATAGTTTTACATGCAAGTATCGAGTCGTAGAATATAGTTTCCTGAATGGGTGTCTCTTGTGTTTATGAATAAACTGAGTACTTTAAGTTGCTCTGGGAGTTTGGCCCTCTGTTCTTCACTCCATGGATTAGAAGGTTTGAGCTTGAACAGCTTGTTTAAGGTCATGCCACAGCATCATAGTATTTAAGTTAAGACTTTACCTAAACCAAAACCTTCCTTTGGATTTTTTTTTTTAACAATTCAGAGGTGTACTTGGTGTGCACTGTCCTGCTGTAAGATTTAAGTGATCTCAAGCTTAAGATCATTAATTGATGGCTGGAAATTCTCCATTATGATTTTCATGTAGAGAGCAGATTTCATGGTTCCATCAATTATTACAGGTCATCCAGGTCCTAAAGCATTAAAGCAGCTCATCACACCACCAACTTTGAGTTTCACCATGGTGTTCTTTTTCTGGCATGCTGTGTTAGTATTGTGGGCGACTCACATTCTCCCATACATGGTTAACTGTTTTGTTTTGTGATGCTTTTTGTCCTATTTTGGGCTCTGTGGTTTGTATATTTGTTTAGGTTGCTACATTAGTTTTCTAACTTTAGCCTTGATGCTTTTTGTTGCCTTTGAGTTGAGGCTATTTTGTGAGTTGAGGCTATTTTGTGTCATGTTAGATCCTTGTGTATTCTATGTTAATTGGTAAATTAATTAGCTCACGTCTTCACCCAGCTGAACCTGGATTTTGTTGATCGTTGATCGTCACCTGGTTCACATGTCACTAATTCACTCCTCAGCAGTAATATATTGGTCAGTTACAGGCCCTGTCTACACGGAGATGAAACTAGGTGATTCAGTTGCTGGAAATAGACAATGATGAATCTTTGCTGAAAGAATGTACAATGTACTAAGAAATGCTAAATAAAATAGCAATAATACATTTTCCAAATAACTCAGCAAAAAAAGAAATACAAATGTTATTGTAAAATTGTTGTAAAAAAGTGCCATAATTCTTAAGCTTTGCTTTGCATTTTTTTGAATTTTTTAAACTTTGACAAGTGATCCCTTATAGGCAGCTCCTTGTTTATATATTTTCTTTACACATTTCATAGCCTAATCAGCTCAATGAAGAAAATGTCTGATGGCATTAACATTTAATATGTATAAGCAACTCGACACCAGAGTTAAGCAAGTCCATTCAATCTGTATTCTGTTAATCTGTAACTTTGGGGCATCTGATTATTATAGTACATATAATAAAGTAACATCACCCATTTTACCAGAAGGAGGAGCAAGTAATTCAGTTTTCCTACTCTGTTTGTGTTGCTGCTTTGAGATGTGCCATAATAAGAGATGTGAGAATGTTGACTGCTGAGATATTTTCATGTAATACAAATAAAGGATTCAAGATTTGGTTTTAGATAACAGTTATGTCACTTTTTAAATATCTTTTCCATGATGTCTTGATACAAATGTTTATTGTCCTCAGTGCTGATCAGAGTAATTTTAAGAAAGGCATTTGCCGCTAAAACATCCCTTACTGTATGTTTCAAGAAAAGCAATGCTGTGTTTATGCAGTATAAATGTAAAGGTTTCATCTGTGTTACAATGACTACATTTGTATAACAATTGTGTCCCATATAACCCCATCTCTGACAATGTTCAGGATGCTTTTTCCTCTTATTTGTTGTTTAGATTGGCTGAGTTAAGAAAACCATAATGTAACAAGACATCAGAGATGTTCACAAGTCCCAGTCAAGATTACATTTTTAACTGACTTAAATAAGCATTTTTTTTTCATGTTTATATTCAAAAGGTCCCAAAAGAACCTGAAACATCTAAAGCGCTGCTGGAATTACTTGTCCTAGTTAAGGTCAGTGTTCATGTTTAAAGAATAAAAAGAAGCAGAGCAGAAATTGCATCTGTGGAAGAATTCCAAGGCAAAAACACTTCTACCGCAGAAATAAGTATTTTACCTTCCAGAAAGGAATTAACCTTTTCATATATTAGATGGAATTTACCCTCATATGACATATTTCCAACACTCTAGATAAACCATTCCAGTGTCACAAATCTCACTGGATAGGACTAATTATTGTATGTAATTAGCAGCAAGCCATTAGCTGATCTTCTGCACAAATGGACACTGATCACTATAATGTTAACATCCCCAAGAGATTTTTTCCTTGGGAGTACTTTTTCTCTTCTTAAGTGATTTTACAGTAGCTATAACATGATTTCATTAGTTTTATTTAATATATATCTAACTAAAGTAATTGTGTAAGTTGTGCATAAACTATAACTTAAAACAAAGTTAGGGATTTTTTTTTTCCAACTTTAGCTATCACTGTCATTTTCTAACCTATTTTTATCTGGTCTAAAAATCCCCTAAAGAGTGCTTAGACAGGATCTTAAGAAGTCTAACTTAAATTGCTTTCTTTAATTTCTTTCAAAGTCAAACCATTCACTGCTCATTTTAAACATACATAGCATCTTTAATATAGTATTATGTACATTTATTTTATTGAACCTATTGGACTTCTTTTATAAGTAGTAGTTTTGTTAATGTTATTAATCAGTCTGTGAAGTCTCAGAAGTTTTCTTGGCTTTTAAAACTTCAGCATGGGTGGATATATTTGATTCCTTGCAAGACTTCAGTCAGTTTAATCTTATCCATAATACACTGTAGGGTGCAGATGTTTGCGAATGTAACGGATGAATTCATACAGAAACCAGAGAAAACTGATTTATCCATCCAAGGTAGCAGTTCTAGGAAGGAAACCCATATGTTCCTCTTCTCTGCAATAGAAATTGAAAGGCATTTAGAGGGCAGAAAGATTAAATAGTTCTTCTTGTGGATTTTGGGTCTGGAATTTTCTCCTCCTGAGAAGTGCCTGGAAAATCTCTAGGATGAATCATGATGCCCAAAGCTGACTACGTTGGGCTCTATCTGGATAACAGAGTCCCTCTCTTTATATACAAGTTTGAGCCCAGCCAACCAATAGAGCAGGGGTCTCAAACTCCAGTTCAGGCCGGTGTCATTTAGATGTGTTCCTGGTCCAACACACCTGAATCAAATTGTTAAATTGCCTCCTCTGCAGGCAGTTAGGTTCTATTTGGTCCTGCTGATTATGTAGTTATTTGATTCAGGTGTGTTGAAACTGAGACATGTAGAAAAGTTGCAAGACACAGGCCCCTGAGGACTGGAGTTTGGGACCCCTGCTATAGAGGAACTTAATTATAGTATGGGATCTTTGTTTTTGTATCGTGATCTGCACCTCATGGCCATAAGTGAGGGTCAGAATTTCAGAAGAATTAGTAAATTCAGAGCCCCATGTCTTAACTCCACTGCAACAGAGAATCCCCAAATGATTGCAGATGAGGCCCCAAGATTTCTCCTACTCCACACTACCTCTATCTTCTCTATTACTCAAGAACAAAAAAACCTAAATACTTCAACTTTGCCACCTGAGACAGAGACTGAGCTCAGGCCTGAATGGACCAATCCACTTTTTCTGTTTGAGAGCCATGGCCTAATACTTAGAAGAGTGGACTCTTCTGTTTCACACCTTTAGACCACTTTTGCAAAATTGCCCCAAACTGCTTTCAGTCATAGTGCAACCAGGGGACCTATTGATGCATTTTCTACACAAACTCAAGACCATAGTGCAAGACCATTAAGCTGTTTTTCTAATACTGTGACCTTGGACCTGAATGGATGGTACAGGAACTAATGTAATTTAGTTATAAAGCTCTGTTTAGTAATAGCAGCAAATTAAATTATTTTAAAACATCACAATGGAAAACTAGTTTAATTACTACAATGCCTAACTATGCTGAATGTCACTAAACTGCACCTTACCCTGTTTTATGTTTGTTTGCTGTTCTTTATTTAAATGAACAATCAATGCTTAACTAATTATCTGCTTGACTGCAAAAAGACACTCCAAATGTTTGCATTCATCCATCCATCCATTTTCTTCTGCTTATCCGAGGTCTAGTTGACAGGGCAGCAGCTTGAGCAGAGATCCAGACTTCCCTCTCCCCAGTCACTTGGGCCAGCTCCTCAGGGAGAATCCCAAGGCACTCCCAGGCCAGTGGAGAAACATAGTCCCTCCAACATGTCCTGGGTCTTCCTCTGGGTCTCCTCCCGGTGGGACCTGCCCAGTCACTTTCGGGCACTACCCTGAGCTTGTGACCATAGATGAGGGTAGGAACGTAGATCGAACGGTAAATCGAGAGCTTTGCCTTTTGGCACAGCTCTCTCTTCACCACGACAGACGACGCTCACATCATTCTGCATCAATCTGCCTATCGGTCTCCCGCTCAATTTTCCCCTCATTCTTGAACAAGACCCCCACATACTTAAACTCTTCCACTTTGGGCAGGACCTAGTCCTCTGCTTTTTTTCCAGCTTTTTGTATTACATTTTAAATAAATCCTGGAAGTAAGGGGTTAAGGTTCTAAAACTAGACATCATCTTGTATATGACAGTGCTTTGAAATCAGCTCCATCAATGCCACAAACAGATTTTTATTGAGATTGTGAACACTATTAAAAAAGCCTAAGAAATAATTATTACTCACTTGCATTTTGTGTAATAGGGCAGTGTTAGACTGCTTCATGCAAGCTCAAAAGGAATGCTTTTATCTTGCTTTGATTGTGTAAAGTTGATAAATGACTCAGGAGAAAAATATATTTAGCCCCGAGCCGCGACAGCGCTGCGAAGGCCTTTTGTTTTTTGTCCGTTTTTTATTATTCTTCCCGCAAATGAATTGGCTTTTTGGGGGCCTAAATATACCCAAAAACTCATCATATTTGGCAGAGGCATCAGGTGTGCATGAAATCTATGTATTTGATAGGTTTCAGAAAAGTCCCAATAGAAATGGCTCAGTAGCGCCCCGCGGAATTTTTCAAAACACCCTCCCGATTGACCTTTTTTTAACGTAGAGCTATGCCATTTGGCACAGTCTTAGATCTTACCAAGACCTACCTAAAAGCCTTGAAACGTCGTAGTCCCAAATGCACAGGAAGTCACCCATCTTGATTTTAACATTTGATTTTGACCCCTTTTTTGACGTTTACTGCCTCCGTATTTGATCGAACTCCTCCCTCAGATTTAGACCGATCGGATTGTAACTTTGTCAGGATTCGCCTTCAAACATAAGGGATTAAAGGTTATCAAAGAATTGACATTTGGTATATGTGGGGGCGGGGTCTGGCCTCAAAGTTTGACTAAACACCAAAAATATTAAAGTTGTTATATGTCCTAATCAGAAAGTCAAAGAAGGATGAAAACTGCTGTGGTGGATGATCATGAGGTCCCTGACGAATCCCAATGGTCAAATGCTGACATAATTTAAGCCTTAGGTCCATATTTTACACCCTTGAACTAATCTACATGAAACGGTGTGTTTTCCAAAGATGCTGTGGCGAAGCATGGCGTCACACCATTGAAATACGTTTGGCTCTAATTTTCACATACATCATCTGATCTGCACCAAATTTAACAACATGGCTATTAGTCCAACCCCTAACAGATATGTATGCAAATATTTGGTGGGTGGGGCCTAATTCCTGTAAAGCGTCCACTAGAATCATTAAAACCATCCTCCCCAAGCAATGCTTTCAACTAGGATTGTGAGTATCAGAACATTTACAGTTTATGAAGAGCTAATAAAGTATTTTAAAGCCAAGGTTCATACCCCACAGGAAGTCATCCATTTTGGTCCAAAGCTGAAATTTTGTGCCTTTTGAAAAAAATTTTATGCATGTTTGATCAGCAGGCTCAGTGGAAGCATTGAGGTGGCATTGAGGGGGCGGTGTATGAGTTCCACGGTCGCAGCACAGGCCGGAGTGGCGCTAAACTGCGAGGCTGCTTGCAGCTTTATTTCATTTTATTTCTCCCAGATGTGGCTGCATGTTACACCTACTAATACAAAAAATTTAAGAAAGACATGTATACATTTGCCCCTTTAATCTACTAATAGCTGATGGTAAAAAAAACAGCAATTTAACATGAGCCTGCAGACATGAAAATGTGGGGCTAATATATATGTGAGCTCTTGAGACAAGGATGCGTGTTGAATGAAGAAGACCTGTTATATGTCTAACTATTCATGTTACTACCTGTTCATTTGGCTAACAGTCCTGAGGGGTTGGAAGATAATTATACCTTTCTGATGGACAAAGCGAAAGCGAGCTGGAGCTCACACTGTGGTAGAAAAAATGAGAGAAAGGCACAGAAAGAGAAATCTAACCCTTTGGGTATCAGGACAATTATGACCACTGTGGTCATCTTGTGCTAGATATAATATATTCTACCTGGACATGAACACACTAATCAGACAACGGTCTCATTATCAGTTGATGAGCTTGTCAGTCGAAACTCTGGAGCCGACCCAGAAAAGAAGCTTATGTAGGATATCATTATGACTGATTAGACAAAGATTTGATATTGTTCAACTTTTATTGTTGCTACACATTACAAATTTGAAAGACTTACAATTTTCTTCTATTCAAATGGAAATATTTTTTGTGCTGTTTTCCATTATTTTTTTAGATGATTTGTGATGCACTTAATGCTTAAAGGTTTTTGCAAATTAGTTTGAGGTGATTCTCAAATAAATTGCTTTTTTAAAGAAGTCAGATCCTGACATATCTTTTAGTGCCCTGGGAAGCTGTTCAGTTTTTTGGATTTCACTTATTCATTCATTCATTTACCATTTCCTTATTCATTTAATTATGATTTGTAATTAAGGAGATCTTTATAAGTCTACTTAGTCTTAATAATTTCCTTTTTTTTTACTTTCTGCATTCTCTCAAATTATTACTACAAATCTTGATGCATTGGTGGGATTTTATGTCATCTATCAAACCAACACAAAGAAGCACATGGTTCTGAAGTGGAAGCAATAATTGATGGGCTATTAAAATTATTTACAAATAAAAATCTGAAAAGTGTGGCAAACACTGATCAGAGAAGTTGCCTTACTTTACTGAGAACATACAAGCTCAATATAACTCTAGATGAGCTGCAGGAATCCACAGCTCAGGTAGGAGAATCTGAAGACAACTATTAACTGTTCACTATACAAATCTGGCCTACTGAATATGGATGAGTAGCAACAAGGAACCCTTGTTGAAAAGAAGACGAAGAAGTTGTATTATCAATTAAACAAAAACCATGTAGGGGACACAGTAAACATGAAGGAAGGTGCTCTGCTCAAGTGAGAATATATTTTAAAATTTAACTCTAAAAGCTAATTGGTTTGTGTTGCAGAAAACATGCATTGCACATTACTATAATAATGCCATAGAGATGTTATATGACAAGTTGTGCTGTGGTAAATAGAGTAATTCCAATAGAAAGAAAAAAAAGTTGGAGGAAGCCAGCAGGAGCTGGGGGATTCACCTTCCAGGAGGACAACCAACCTAAATATAACACATACAGTTAGAATAGAATGGTCAACGCATATTCATGTATTACAATTGCCCAGTCAAATTTGGCAGTCACAGGGGTTAAGGTGGAGAAGAGGTTGCCAGTCCATTACAGGCAACACAGAGGCATACAGGATAAACAACGATGCATGCTCAGGCTTAATGCTACGGACAATTTAGAGAGACCAATTAACTCTTTGAAAGGGCCAAATTAATTACAATAAACCAGCAAACTACAAATGAGAAACTCAAACTCTAAATGGAACCTAAATTAAAAGTACAGAAAGTGAATAGAACAATAGGAAATACTGATCATCATGACAGTTGTGATAGTCTACCAAATAAAATTCCAAGAAGTCATTGAAGTTTGTGATTGTAAAATGTGAAAAGGTTCAAAATTAGTACTTTCGCTTTTTAAATATAAGACTAGGCTACTTTTAAAGTATAGATAGCAGAAACATTGGCATTTATTTTCTTTTTATCTAATAAATACTACAAACCAAACATGTTTTAATTTTTCATAGATCACTAAAAATAGTCAACAGAATAAATTCTTATTGTTTTATCTGAAGATCCTCTCTTTGTAATGACATGAAAATATGTTTTGTTAAAATAATAAAGAAAAAGCAAACTGATGACAAATAATTACATATGTTACTTTTTTAGCCCTCCAGACAGTTTCCTCACACAAAAAATAGAAAAAACATGGATTGCTACACAATGAATGAGCATCTGTTATGTTGAATATGGGCCTGTTTAATGAACACTGATTGGTGTCCAACAGCAATTAACATGTTCCCTGAGAGAGAGAGGAGAGTGTTAACAAAGGACAGGAAAGGAAGAGCTCATTGGCTATTGCCAAGCACACAGATAGAGCCAGCTCTCACCTGAGACCCAGCACAACACCAAGAACAGAAAACTCACAGTTCACACACTTCAGAGATGCAGACAGAGAGAAGAAAAGGATGAAATAAAGGGAGCCAAAAACATCCCCAGATGGTAGGGCATACGGTGAGATGTGTGCAAGACAACGCTGGCAAGCTGATGACTTGGAGAGAAATGAGGAGACAGGGGGATTTGTGTGGAGGTCTTTGATCACACCACACTCCTCTGTGTTTAATGAAGGTCTCCACTGGAAAATAAAAGGCTATGCATGATGTGAATGAATGCATATAAACTCATATGAACTCATATATTGCATGTATATGATTTATATTTGAAATGAACAACAAATGTTACAACTGTTCATTGTTTACATTGACCTGCAGGGGGCAACAAAAGCAAACACTTTGAGCTCTGTGATTTTTGCTCATTGATATGCAATTGTATTTCTGTGCGAGCATGCATGTCTTAAAGACATACACTTTTGTCTTATCTTGATAAAATGTCTTCCTTTTGGAAAATGGCTCAATAAATATTTTTGGTCTATTCTTCAGACGCATCACACCTGTTTCCTAATCTCTCTCAGGGGTATTTTTGCCAGTCAGTTTGGCCTGCTTGCTGCAGTGTAAATACAGAAAGTGTATCGATCTGGCTCTGATTGAGACACTGTCTAATGAATAATGGATCAGGTATGCTCATCTGCTGTGCTTGTAGGTTGCCACTGTATGTCTGCTTAGGAACAGATCTCAAGACATGAGGAAAGAAGGGTATTTAATCACCTTATCTCCTGTTTTAATCTTACTCCAGCTAGATTTTTACAACAGAGGTCAGGTGTGGGAGGATGGCATACATAGGTCATCGATCAAAATTGATCATGTGAGTCAAAAACAATTCATAATCTACTTAAATATTGTTTAAAAAAGACAAACGCAATGTTATGTGCGATCAAATTTTGAGAAATTCCTTTAGAGCGGTAATGGTGGTTGTTACTGTTCATTTGCAATGAATTGGAAAGAGGATGAGTTAACTGATGTATTTACAATGTGCCTTAGACTCAAAGACTTTTACCACTACCCAACATCTTTTTCTCAGTGCAACCATTTCAAAACTAATTTTAACCTCACTTTTCTCTCTCTTTTTTTAAAAACACTCTTCCCTCATACCAACAAAACTTATAAATATTAATGTGAAAGTAGGAGGAAGCTCAGACAAAAGGTCAAGTGGTGTCATGGAGGTTTGGAGGTGGTGTAACCTAAGTCAATTATTGATTAACTTGGGGTATTGATATGAATACATACATTCCCAGAATGTCTAATTACTGAACTCATGAATTTAATGTAGGGAAGAACTCCTCCCTGGGCTGCCACCTTATCGTGGTGGAGGGGTTTGAGTGTCCCAATGATCCTAGGAGCTATGTTGTCGGGGGCTTTTGCTCCTGGTAGGGTCACCCATGGCAATTTGGTTCTAGGTGAGGGATCAGACAAAGTGCAGCCCAAAAGACCCCTATGAAGAAAAAGACAGATGGACTCAGTGTTCCCTCGCCCGGACGTGGGTCACCGGGGCCCCCCTCTGGAGCCAGGCCTGGAGGTGGGGCACGTTGGCGAGCGCCTGGTGGCCGGGCCTTTACCCATGGGGCCCGGTCGGGCTTAGCCCGAAGAGGTAACATGGGCCCCCCTTCCCATGAGCTCACCACCTGTGGGAGGGGCCATAGGGGTCGGGTGCTGTGCAGGATGGGCGGCGGCCAAAGGCGGGGACCTTGGCGGTCCGATCCTTGGCTGCAGAAGCTGGCTCTCGGGACGTGGAACGTCACCTCTCTGGTGGGGAAGGAGCCGGAGCTGGTGTGCGAGGTTGAGAGGTTCCGACTGGACATCGTCGGCCACATCGAGAGGAGTCAGTTGAGGTGGCTCGGGCATCTGGTCAGGATGCCTCCTGGACGCCTCCCTGGTGAGGTGTTTCAGGCACGTCTCACCGGGAGGAGGCCCAGGGGAAGGCCCAGGACACGCTGGAGGGACTATGTTTCTCGGCTGGCCTGGGAGCGCCTTGGGGTTCCTCCCGAGGAGCTGGAACAAGTGGCTGGGGAGAGGGAAGTCTGGGTCTCTTTGCTTAGGCTGCTGCCCCCGCGACCCGACCCCGGATAAGCGGAAGAAAATGGATGGATGGATGGATGGAAGAACTTGTAACATTTTTTGGTGTCTTTAGATGATTTGGTTTCGATTATGTACATGTTCAAGTAATGAACATCTTATTGAATTGCAGTTTTACTAAACCATTTTAAATGGGATTTTAATGACTACTAAAAATCTTAAATAGGATCTTTTACTGGACTCATGTGCTAAGGACATGAGTTGTTTGGGTTAGAGAAGAGGAAAGAGTATTATCTCTCTTCACAGACTGCAATTTTGAGAAAATTTGAACAAAAATGTGTTGGTACAATGGAAGAAAAACTGTTACTACCTGCAAAGTAAAACAGTATTAGTTTTATTTAACTATCGTTACACACTCATTGTCATGAGTTTTAATTTTAATATTTACAACTTGACTGCAAACCACACTGAAGTAAGCCTAAATTCAACAGGTATCCATCCTCCCTGGAACATTAGCATTTCTTACTGTCTAGATGTATTTGGAAAATTAAGTGCATGTGCTTTAAGCAGTTAAAGTTTTAGAAATAGACCCCCACCTCACATCTAAACAGCAATTATTGGTATGCTCTTAGTACAATATTGGTACAATGGTACAAAACGCGTTCTCCGCTCATATGATTCCAAGATGGCAGTCCCCTGTTTTCACAGTATCTGTCTGGTCCAATTTTGCGCCCAACTAGCTGTATGCCTGCTCACTCTTGTCCCTGTTCTTGAAATCTGACGAGCTGACATCCTATAAACAGGTGTAGTCTGGCCAAATTTCCACGAGTTTATCATCTAAAATTTAATCTTCTTCGTAGTCTGCCATGTTGGAATCATGTGAGCGGAGACTGCGTTTTGATTGGTCACTTGAATATTTGCCCTCAGCACACTGTTCACATATTGCACACACAGTGAGTTTTTTGCCTCATGAGACGAAAAATGTCGAACCTGTTGAACGCAACGCGTCGTGAGGCAGAAAACTCACCGAAAACTTGCTGCACACAGCGAGCTATCCTGCTGAGCAAACAACCTTGAATGTCTTTCTGCTCAGAAGATTGAATCAATAGCCCTTCCTATTTCAAAATGGGAGGTGGATCTATCAGTCAGCTTGGACCAAACCTTCTGGTCTCAGATATATTTAAGAACCTTTAAAATAACTGAAAAAAACTCATTTACAAGAAGAATTGATCTTTAAAGTCAGTACAGACAGGGAATATAATAAGCAATGTTATCTGTTCAGTGAAGGTGTAATGATACATCCAGTTAATTAAACAAGTCCATGCGCAATACTCCCAAAATGAGACAAAAGGAGACCATTGGAATATCTCGGAAAATCTAAGAAACCCTATAATATTTTGCATTGACAAAGAGAGTAAAGGGTTCACAAAACACAAACAGTGTTTGGAAGGATTTGTACTCAGTGTAGAATAGGTCAGTCCAGGTGTGACCACAATTGGTCTGTATCCTCGTCTAATTCTAAAATGGTCCCAACACCCAAAAGGCATTCAATTAGATCTTTTTTGATACAAATAAAACAAAAGTTTCACAAATATCCAAATCTGTTAAAGAATTTCTGTTCAGTCTAAAATTATCCAGTTAGCTATCATTAGTCACTTGTTGTTGTTTCTGTAAAAAAATATTTTACATTTAACCTTTGTCTTCATTTGTTCAGTAAGAAAGTAATGAAAATTTCACTGAAATCCTGAGAAATAATCCAAAGCTAATATTTTTGACAATGCCAGATGGTTTCACACCAGTTTCTGCTAGCAGAACAGGTTTTCATCATCACTTAGCAGAGCATGTTTGAATAAACAGCAAGACAGACAAATATTTGCCTATTTTGTTGCAAAAGATGGAAAGCTAAGATTTCGTGATTGCCTGCTGACCTATATTTTACATAAAACAAAATACTGAATATAAGATTGTCAATATATGACACTATAGAAGGCTTTGCTTTAATGTAATTTGAATGAGAAGAATGTCAAGGTGCAGGATGCCAACCTGGGCAGCTGGGAAGATGATGGAAACCATGCAAAAACATTTAGGAATCACATAGAAGAACAGTATGTGGACAAACATGTTGGGCAAGGGCCTTTACGGGTGGGCTTAAGTGTTTCTGTTGTATTCATAAGACATCTGGCATCACTGAGCCCACCCTTGTCCTGTTTTCCAACACACACTAACGCGCTCACACACATGCACCGAGACCTAAATAATGAGGTGTCATGTCTCTCCCACACCCTGGGACCTCCATTCATGCCTCATCCATTCACGTCATCTTTTAAATCCATCTCTTGTGGTTCAGTTCTCCAGTGTTACACACTCCTCTCTCCCCTTAATACACGTCTCACACACACACACACACACAGGGAGCTGTGTGTATGTGCATGCATACATGCATGCATCATCAGGAAGGTCAGGTCATAGTGCTGAGAGATGTGGGTTCTATATTGATAATAATTACAGTTGAGGATTTAGTATACCCAGTTCTTATTGGTCAGACCAACTCATGTCTGCCCTACCAGCTGCCTTGTTTGTCTCGGGTGGTAAAGTGATTTTTATGAATAATGAAGACATTACTTATCATTGGACGTAATTTGACAGCAAATATGGCTCTTGCAGCATTACCACAATGGCTTCCATTGTCAAGATGACAGGATTTCATTTTCTTTTCTTTTCTTTGCACCCTTTTCCCACTTATCTCAAGCTAATTTTTTTCCTTCTGTATAATGAGCTTAGGAGAGTTATTTAAACAACCAGGACAAATGTTCACAAAATTATTTTAACGATACCGTTAGAAAAGGTTTGTACTGGTTAGCAGTTGTGAATATGCACCAGTGTGCCTGATTAAAATAATAAATTGTCTTTTAAACCAAGCTGTGACTCACTTCTCACAGCTGCTGTTTAAATATTCAGGATTTTCCATATCAAAAATTTCCCAAAAAGCACAAAAGGGTCTGTAAAACTGTGAGTATTATATAATAAATTATCTTTGTGTTCTAATGACAAAAATGGTAAGATTTTCACTTTCTTTTGGTGCATCAAACCTACCCGCTTGTCTTGAAAATTAGTCAGCGCCACTGACAGATAGGGCAACAATGTCATTATTATTGAATGTATCTGTTTTTAAAATTCTCAGTTAAATCCTACACTGCAGGTCAGTATACATCCACTCATCATGCACAAATGGCATTTTCATTTTGCGTTTATAATCAGGCATTTTAAGTATGGTCCTTTTCTTTGGCGCAATAAGATATCTGCACAAATTCGAATTGGGCACAAGTATTTTCAATCCGTGTATCATTTGTCATTTCTATTTTCGAATGACAAACAAAGATCAAAAAATTAAAATGTGATTTTTTTTTAAATAATCATTTGTTTTTCAATTGGATACAAAAAAATTCAAAAGTCTTGTTTTTGATATTTAAATTTTAGTCTCCTTTTAAAAATACAAAATAAAAAAATAGGCAGGGGCGCATGACTGAATCTGATTTTAGTACCCACACTCTATTATAGTCTTTCAGGCCCTTCTAAAAAAGAAAAGTTGAAAAAAAAATAAACAAAGAGCTCCTCTGACCCTGATTTCTGAAGGCATTATTGTCTCGCGAGATCTGATGCGATAATTTGGCTGTCGTGGACGATCATTGTAATAATGCAAATGAGGGACGCGTTGATAGGTGGCAGGAAGGAGGGGGGTTGACACCGCAGGTAACGCCTCAGCATATCTAACCCATATCTACTACTCCCGCTAGCATACAATAGCCACATTAGCAGTTAGCTGCTGTTTGTTACACACAGCAGAGCAATAAAAACACAGCCTTGCCGTTTCAAATGCAGGCAAGTCTCTGG
The DNA here is from genome assembly GCA_963556495.2 of Valencia hispanica. Lineage (NCBI taxonomy): Eukaryota > Metazoa > Chordata > Actinopteri > Cyprinodontiformes > Valenciidae > Valencia > Valencia hispanica. Next base: position 12,586,951 of record OY747717.1, on the reverse strand, counting down.
TTGTTGGAATGGCCCCTTTTTCCAAACGGAGCTTCGATGCCAACTTCGCCTGATATTGTCCCAAATTTGTAAAGGATTCCAGCGTAAAAAAATAGAAAAAATATTCCCATGATGATTCTGGCAGTCAACAACAGAGCAACCAACTCACGTGTGCACTGCGTTTCTGGCAGAAATGGTTTTATCTGATTTAGCTGATTAAAATAAAAGGCTGACACGAATGTGTCTTCTTCATGCATCATTGCGTGAAGAAACTTTCTGCATCTTTCACGGTGGAGATCGTACTTCGAATTGGTGATGTGTCGTCGTGAACAAACCGACTCTAAGAGCTAACCCTTTGAAATGAACGATGGGAGAAGGCTCGTAATTGGGAAACGTTTTTTTTTTTTTCACCCCTCCCTTGTTTTGGTACATTTGGTACACATCGTTTTGCATTAATTTTGGTAATAAATACACTTTAAGCAACAGAAAATCTGAGGAGCATAAAAAGACAGATCTTTATGGTGAGTCAAGCTAAAAGAACTGGCTCTCCAAAAAGAGCTGGAATTCAGTAATGGCGGCGCTCAACTGAATATGAGGGAGAGAGGAGCGAGGGGGAGAAGGGAGAGAGGGAGGACGGGCTTCCTGCAGCATAGGTAGGTCTGCGATGTTTATATATGGTATATCCTGCGCCGACTTGACGTCAAGTCGGCCAGAAATTTAAACCACATATTTGAGTGCACGTGCACGTGGGCTGGTTGACGAACCCAGGGGTAAACAAAAGCTTCACTTAAATATTGGCTTCCCGGGCAGTGTATAATCGTTAGGCAATCATAACATACATTTTTTCTCATGGAAAAGTGAAAATTACAGGTCATGACTCCTTTAAATCACCTTGTTGATGAAAGTGTGCTATACAAATAAAATTGCCTTTCCTTGCCTTGCCTTATCCAGCTTTTAAGCAAATTCCTCAGATCTTCTGGTATAACTGATTTATTGTATTATTCTATCCATTTTGTAAAATGATTTACCACAGCAGCAAGACAGCCTTACAGCGTGATGCTGTTACCACTATGTTTTACAGCTGGTACAGTTTTATTCAATTTGGAAGTCTTCCATTAATTCTGCCTCTGGAGTGATGATCGGCTGTGGGTGCCTGGGTGCTCTCCAGGTAGCGCTTGGGTGGAGGTGGGGTCTCGGCCTTGCCTCCTCTGGGCACCCTGTGTGCCTCGGCTGCTGCAGTTGATCTGCTGCTGCCAGCGCAGATGGCCCCCTTTGATGGCCTTTCCTTACCTGACTCATCTGCACTTGGTCCAATATCCTTTTTATGTTTAAAATTGAATCAATACCATATAAACAACAACATTAAATGACTTCTTCCCAAATATTACAGGAAAAGTAGTTAAATATCTTGCCAGTATTAAGTGAAAAGCATGCTGATGGCTATTAAAGCATCTAAGGAAGGAGTCTCTTGCTTGCTTGAGTCTATATGTATAACGGTTCCCATATATGAACTAGAAAAAATCCATGTCCATCTAATTCTTGTTCTATTTACTGAAGATATGTGCAGTACAAAAATTCTACCCTGAAAAACGGTTCAAGTTATTCATTGAGTCCAAAATCTATAAAAGCATTATGTCCATGTTGTGTCAAAGTATTCTTCTGTCTTGCAATATATTGCATGTTATAAAATATTTCGCTTGCTAACTCTGAAATAGGACTGCACTGTGACAGTTGTTAGGATTGTTTTCTTGGAGTGAGAACATCATGGGTGTTATGTCCCACCAAGATGGAGTGTAGGAGATGGGAGGGCGAAGTAACAATAAATGATGTTCCTGGGGTGAATGAAAAGCAGTAGGCAGAATGTAGCCAAAACAAATAAGTTTTATTGTAAAAAGGTCAAATGAGGATTAAATTCGTAGGTGGATCCTCCTAGAAAATGAAAGAAGATTAAATAAGAAAAAGGAAATCTCCATAAACAATCTCTTGTCTGGAAAAACCCAGAATTCTCTCTCCTCAACTGTAGGGAGCTAGAAAGAAAAATCACCCTTCTCCAATGGGTAAGAAAGGCAGAGAAAATGGCCTGCTGAAAACAAAAGCGCAACTAACCCAAAACAACCTCCTTTAACAAAGGGGAGAAACAACAAAAACACCCTCCTTCACTAAGGAGTAGCAAAATTCCACAGTCACTCCTACACAAAGGAGTGTACCATTCACTTTCCTACACAAAGGCAAGGTAAGGCAATTTTCAGTGTAATTCAATGTGCTTTACATGATTTGGTGAAAAATAAAAAAAGAATATAACAATGGAAATTAAAAGCAGCAATTTATCATGAAACACACAAGACACATGATTCCCAATAAAGCATGAAAAACAGCAATAAAGCATGAACACATATGATACATATGACATTAATCGGTTTTGAGTCTAGGGATGTTTTGCAGGCTAGAGTTGGAGGACCTGAGTGGTCTGGGTGGTTGGTTCTGTGACAACAGATCTTAAACATATTTTGGTGCTAAGCCATTCAATTTTTTATAAACTAGTAGGAGTGTTTTGAAGTATGTTCTGTGAGCAACAGGAAGCCAGTGTAAGGAGTTTAGAACTGGGGTGATGTGCTCTACTTTCCTGGTTCTAGTGAGGACGTGAGCAGCAGTGTTCTGGATCAGCTGCAGCTGTCTGATTGACTTTTTAGGCAGACCTGTGAGGACACTGTTGCAGTAATCAATTAATCCGACTAAAGATAAATGCATGGATGAGTTTTTCGAGGTCCTGATGCGACATCAGTCCTTTAACCCTAGAAATGTTCTTCAGGTGATAGAAGCTGACCTTGTGATTGCCTTTATGTGACCTTGGAGGTTCAGGTCTGGGTACATTACTACAACTAAATTTCCAGCCTGATCAGTAGTTTCTAGCTTTATTAATTTAAGCTGTGTGTTGACTCTTGATCGTTCCTCTTCCTCAAAGGAATAAACACCCTCAGCACCAGCTAGAGGTGTATTGTCAGACCAAAGCTCACCCAACAGCTGGCACACAAGCAACAACTCCAAAATCTGAGCAAGATCTGACTACCTGGGCAGGTTTGCCACACCTTAATATACCCTGCCTCAGGCTGATTGGCTAATTAGGCACAGCTACACCTGCCTGTACTGCTTGGCAGAATGAGGGGAAGGGGGAAAAAAACCACATGCACAGAGCTGCACGTAACAATGGGTTGGGATTCCAGGGTTTGGATGTTCTCCTTGTGCATCCATGGGTTCTTTGCAGGTACTCCTAAATTCTCCCACAGTCCAAAAGTATGCACATTAGGATAATTGGTCTCTCTAAATTGCTTTTAGATCTTAGTGTTTGTGGGTAAGGAGGCTTGTTTGTCTCTGTTTGTCCTGTGATGGGCTTTCGACATGTGTAAGGTGTACCCTTACTCGCGCAATTGACTGCTAGGGACCTTACTGGTGGGTATAGACAATGGCAAATGGATAATTCTGAAGGAAAGTAATTCTGAAGGAAACTAATTCTAGTCACTTTCTGACTCTTCTTTGCATGTGACAGTTTTATAAATCACAAGCAAAACCAAATCTATCATAATTCTTCCTATACTTATATGTCTCTGTGACCTATGGGCAAATAGAAGCATGACAGTGAACTGATTTGATCCACCTCATGCATGTTTTCATCCATATTTTGTTGGTTTAGTTGCTGTAATATTGGGGCCCAGACTTAATGAGAAACTAGTGATAAATAAAGAAAGAAAGGAGGTGGATGTGCAAAAGCAGATGGGAGGTTCAAATAAAGGGAAGCAGAGAGCAATTGTAGCTGTAGGAGGGGTAGTGGATTGGATTGGAGCAGGATAATTTATTCTGCCAACATGTAAATAGTGTGAAGTATAATGCTATTAGCTGTGATTATATTAGGCAGCTATTTCGGAGAGACTCTGCACCCAGCTGCTATCACAGATGTTACAATAGAGGAGAGGAAAGGAAAGGTTTGTGTAACTTCCCAACCATGAAATCTAGGATTTATCAAAAGCAAATAAACCTCCTTCTGTATGTAAGAGCATGAAAGATTTTTTTCTCCATGCTCATGCATCTCTATACCGATTTTTTTTTTTTTCTCTTTCCAGTGGGAACAAGTATGTGCATTGTTTTCTTTCTGTGTGGGAGTGTACTCTTCACACATACCCAGGTTTAGTTCCATTTTAACTTTAATTTTGGTCATATCTAAACCATTCAATTTTCAAATATACGTTGAAATAGTATAGGTTTCAAAAGCAACATTTGAGAACAGATTTTAACCTATTGTGGATTTATTCAGATCTAAAGTCCAAATTAAACATACACCAAAAGAACAAACAGACAAAAGATATACAGACAGACTAATAACTGATTAAATGTCTATTTCCACATTGCACCTTGACGACACAATTGTTGTAGCCATTAACAAGCATCTTGAAAAACCCTGCCTATATATTTCACATCTCTACTTGGCAGCAAGTAGAAGGTTTTGAGCTGTGAAGAATGATTATCTGTTGGAAATCCAAATGAAAGCTACATATTAAATGTACAGCCATTGGCTTGAAGGGATGCTGAAGAACTTTGAGATATACCTTATTAATCACTCTATCCACTTGTGCAAAGTTCCAATTTATATATAGAAATATATAACAATAACCTTCCTATCATATAGACAAAGCTAAATTCAATACAGGCGTTCCAATTTGAGTCTAGATACAGTTCAATGCAATGCATATCAGTTTGTAATGCCAAATTAGCTAAACAATAAATTCAAACTTCTGCCCCCATTTTTTGTTTTCATTAAAACCTAAAAATTAATAGTGTCTATAAAAGCATTATTTTAAAACATTGTAGACAAACAATAGCCAGTAAACCTTCAGGACTCTTGCAACTTTATGTTCACCCTTTACCACATGCTCCAAGTTCTTCCACCACCAACCCCCACCTCTCCTGTTCATGTGTTGAGGTATCCTTCTTCTCTGTGTTGTGATGTTTTTATCTGTGTGTGATTGCTACAGTTGCTCCCAGCCAAAACACACAGCTCTCAAAAGGCACACACAGTGCCAGTTTTAGCTGCCCTCTGAGGACTTTACGTCAATAAAATATGAGCCCTGGCATGCACATGGTCTAACAAACGCTCACGCCAGCCTCCACATCAGCACACACCAAGGCCTGCCTCGGCCTTTGCATTTACACCGCTGTGAACATCAACACTAAGTAGAAGTTTGCACGCAAACATGGCGGCAAACAGGAGTCAACTTAGGCCAGCTGCTTTGTCATCCATTGAAGTGTGTAGCTGTGTTTCTTCTGTCCATCATCACCGAATATGATTCAACTGTAAATTATGTTTAAATTATGGGTACTGTTGTCCTTTTAAATCTCAGCCTGATCTTTCCAGACATTCCCATCACGCCAAGCTCCAGCAATGCACACAGGTTCCAGCAAGAGTGATGTAAGTAGGGAAAGTAGGGAGTTCTGTCCTTGTCGTAATGTGGATTCAAGTATAATCTGTTGGTGGAGCATGCTTGTCAGTTTGGGCAAGTTTGGGCATCCAGTGATGGCAAAGAAATTTTATTTGAAAGTTGTACAGGCCAAGTGAGAATTTCAGGGAAAGATTTAGAGGACAAGGTGCACATGCCTGTCTGAATATAGGTCTGACAAAGACTTATTAAGCTTATTGTGGAAAATTTGCAGATATATAATCTTTAGAAAGTGTATGAAGCTGAATAAATAATAGAACCAGCAAAGAAATGGTCTTTGAAAAGTTCCAGCCATCCATTATCTGTACCCGTCCATCCCATGCAGGGTTGCGGGGGGGCTGGTGCTTATCTCCAGCAGTCACGGGGCGAGAGGCGGGATACACCCTGGACAGGTCGCCAGTCCTTCCGCATACTTTGAAAAGTTAAAAACATTATCAAATTCTAGACTTTTTGTTGATTTTTTTTGTTATAATTTCGGAAGTGAATTCTTCTGTTGATCAGTTTATAAAATGTAAAATAGAAAATATATATATTTAATTTGTAATTATGTATACATTTGTAATGTAAAAATATCTGGTACATCAGTTGATGAGCAACATTATGTATACAATAACTTTTATTATACGTAATGGCTTAGTTTTTGTCAAGGAACGAAGGTTACATTTTATATTTACTTTCATCCTGCTGTAACAGTTTTCCTCTGGCCCCTTTGACAATGAGACAGTCACCTACTTAATTAACTCATACTGCCCATTTTTTTTGTCCTGTGTAGAGGAATAATCAAAAACTAGAGAAGAAAAAATCTCCTTTATGCATTTAATATGTGCATGTTTTTCTAGTTTGTTTATTCAATCTAAATACCTCTAAAGCAGTTAGATCAGTACCTGAAATTTACATTGAAGGTTTATTATATAGGTTAGCATAATTTATTTAGCCAATGTCCAGCCTTAAAACCCAAACCATTCTTGATCTCATTATTTCGGGTATAGAGCGTTCTATATTTCTGTTAGTCGATTATGTAAGTGAGATGACACACAGAGGCTGCTGCTTTGACCTTAAGACCGCAGCTACAAGGTTCTTATTTAAAAAACACAGAGACAACCCAGACCTGAGACTCTACCTGGAAAGCTGATTGTCTTTTAGGAATATGTGTCTCAAATCAATTTAACTCAATTTAATTTACATCATCATTTGAGATTTAACTGTTCATGTCAACCTAGCTTATTACAGTGATGGAGAAGTTTGAGATGACATTGCACAAAGAGAAAAATGTTCTCCAATTTGAAGCAAAGTTTGTTCAGATGATAAACTGTATTTATTTTTGCCCTATTTCCCCGAGTGAGCCATTAACTAGTGAAATAGTGTTTGTCATAAGTAGATTTAAGTAATCAATAAAGCCCATCAAATGCTCAGAAAGCTTAGAGGTTCTTCAGGAAAGACAATATTTGTACTTTTTATAGTGTTGTGGAACCATCATGCAGAACCAAAACACAAAACAGCCTAAAATGTTCAAACCATTTCGATAACCTTTAATAGTACTATATATACTTTATAGATGTATATACTACTATACTATATATATATATATATATATATATATATACAATATATACACTACCGTTCAAAAGTTTGGGGTCACCCAAACAATTTTGTGTTTTCCATGAAAAGTCACACTTATTCACCACCATACGTTGTGAAATGAATAGAAAATAGAGTCAAGACATTGACAAGGTTATAAGAAATAATGATTTGTATTTGAAATAAGATTTTTTTTACATCAAACTTTGCTTTCGTCAAAGAATCCTCCATTTGCAGCAATTACAGCATTGCAGACCTTTGGCATTCTAGCTGTTAATTTGTTGAGGTAATCTGGAGAAATTGCACCCCACGCTTCTAGAAGCAGCTCCCACAATTTGGATTGGTTGGATGGGCACTTCTTGCGTACCATACGGTCAAGCTGCTCCCACAACAGCTCAATGGGGTTCAAATCTGGTGACTGCGCTGGCCACTCCATTACCGATAGAATACCAGCTGCCTGCTTCTTCTCTAAATAGTTCTTGCACAATTTGGAGGTGTGTTTTGGGTCATTGTCCTGTTGTAGGATGAAATTGGCTCCAATCAAGCGCTGTCCACTGGGTATGGCATGGCGTTGCAAAATGGAGTGATAGCCTTCCTTATTCAGAATCCCTTTTACCCTGTACAAATCTCCCACCTTACCAGCACCAAAGCAACCCCAGACCATCACATTACCTCCACCATGCTTAACAGATGGCGTCAGGCATTCTTCCAGCATCTTTTCAGTTGTTCTGCGTCTCACAAACGTTCTTCTTTGTGATCCAAACACCTCAAACTTGGATTCATCCGTCCACAACACTTTTTTTCCAGTCTTCCTCTGTCCAATGTCTGTGTTCTTTTGCCCATCTTAATCTTTTTCTTTTATTGGCCAGTCTCAGATATGGCTTTTTCTTTGCCACTCTGCCCTGAAGCCCAGAATCCCGCAGCCGCCTCTTCACTGTAGATGTTGACACTGGTGTTTTGCGGGTACTATTTAATGAAGATGCCAGTTGGGGACCTGTGAGGCGTCTGTTTCTCAAACTAGAGACTCTAATGTACTTATCTTCTTGCTCAGTTGTGCAACGCGGCCTCCCACTTCTTTTTCTACTCTGGTTAGAGCCTGTTTGTGCTGTCCTCTGAAGGGAGTAGTACACACCGTTGTAGGAAATCTTCAATTTCTTAGCAATTTCTCGCATGGAATAGCCTTCATTTCTAAGAACAAGAATAGACTGTCGAGTTTCAGATGAAAGTTCTCTTTTTCTGGCCATTTTGAGCGTTTAATTGACCCCACAAATGTGATGCTCCAGAAACTCAATCTGCTCAAAGGAAGGTCAGTTTTGTAGCTTCTGTACCAAGCTAAACTGTTTTCAGATGTGTGAACATGATTGCACAAGGGTTTTCTAATCATCAATTAGCCTTCTGAGCCAATGAGCAAACACATTGTACCATTAGAACACTGGAGTGATAGTTGCTGGAAATGGGCCTCTATACACCTATGTAGATATTGCACCAAAAACCAGACATTTGCAGCTAGAATAGTCATTTACCACATTAGCAATGTATAGAGTGTGTTTCTTTAAAGTTAAGACTAGTTTAAAGTTATCTTCATTGAAAAGTACAGTGATTTTCCTTCAAAAATAAGGACATTTCAATGTGACCCCAAACTTTTGAACGGTAGTGTATATATATATATATTAAGGCTGTCAAAAGTAATGCATTAATGCGGGTCGATTAATTTGTGGAATTAATGCCATTAATTTTTTAACACAATTAACGCATGCACAGAATGACCAGCCCTGTTTACCCCACAGTTAAACCTGCGCTGCTTTCAGTGCTCGCTTGTCACGTAAACAGTATGACAACTGTTTGATAAGTGCAAATAATAACAGTGGGAACCAGGGAGTAATGTAAAGGTTCGGTGTTGATAAACAAAGAATCCCTCTATTAGTCAGAACATTTCAATTAAAAAATACTTAATTCCTCCCAGAGAGAGATTAAGTGTTATTTTAGCTCATATTATTCAATTTTTTCAAGGAGCTATTATACATCCTGATGGCTGCAAGCAGGAATGATCTCCTGTAGCAGTCTGTGTTGCAGCAAAACTGAAGAAGCCTCTGACCGAAGACACCGTTGTTGTAGGATAGTCCCATGAAGAGGATACTCAGGGTTGTCCAAAATTGAATAAGAAACTGTCAGCTTTACATTCATAAAATGTTAACCAGTTAGTTTGCCTTAGCAACTGGCGAAAAGATGAATAGGTTAAAAAGCTCCACGTGTAAATGTGATTGTGGAATTCAAAACAAAAGTTCCATGCATCTCTCCTGTATTTCCTTAAAAAAAAGAGCAACAGCTTCCAGTTTCGTCCTTTATTTACACCAAAAATGTTACTTTTTCTGTCATATTTGGGAATGTTAATTAATCGTGATTAATTTACAGCTACCCTGTGATTAATTGGATTACAATTTTTAATCTTTTGACAGCCCTAATATATATATAATCTGTCTGTTTCTGCATGGAATAAAGACAAGCACTTGGAGAGAAGAATGGGGAGACAGATTATCCTCTGTGACAGAACCTTGAGTTGTCACCGATTTACTTTCTTGGCCTGACAAATAAACAGTCAGATGTGCAAATGACCTCGTCCTCCAGACTTTAGACCAATTACAAGCCTCACCAGATGTGGTCTGAGTGTGTGTGTGGACAGTCTGGGGTCGTTCCATGCACTCAGGAGTCAATTTTGTTGCCTGTTAAGGAGGAGAAAAAGTAACTTTTCAGTATGCACATTAAATCTCCCCCTAACAAACAGGGGTGGAGTGGGGCACTAAAATCCACAGGGAAAATTCTGACCGCACCAGCCCCCCCAGCCCACTGGATGAAGACCCAGATTAAATCAATTCAATTCAATTTAAATTCCGTTTATTTATATAGCGCCAATTCACAACAGATGTCATCTCAAGGCACTTAACAAGAAGTCATTTCAATACATTTATACAAACATTCCAATCAGTTAAAAAGTTTCCTATTTAAGGAATCCCAGCACATTGTGTTAGTCATTGGCGTGAGGTTGGGCCCCGTTGATGCAGACTTTCCAACCACAGCAATCCTTCAGCAATCCCTCATACTGAGCAAGCATGTAGCGACGGTGGAGAGGAAAAACTCCCCTTTAACAGGAAGAAACCTCCAACAGAACCAGGCTCAGTAGGAGCGGCCATCTGCCACGACCGTCTGGGGGTTCGAGAAGACAGAGCAGAGACACAGAAGGAACAGAAAATCTGATATAAGAGAACTTTCTATGTTACAGAAAGTAAGAAGTTGAAATCAGGACACAGTGGATGTTCAGTTACTAAGAGGATCATCCCAGTCGATGCCCCCCGTCCAACAGGGCATTGCAGCCAAGCAGGATACCAGACCAGGTGGAGCTTCTATGGAGAGAAAAACACTGAGAGAACACAAAGTTGACAGTCGAAATAGCAGAATGTACTGTAATACAACTGGAGAGTCGTAGGAGAAAAGGAAGTAGCAGAGTGAAGAAAATTGGTAAGTCTGTCCTCCAGCAGTCTAAGCCTATAGCAGCATAACTACAGAGATAGCTCAGGATGACCTAAGCCACTCTAACTATAAGCTTTATCAAAAAGGAAAGTTTTAAGCCTGGCCTTAAAAGTAAACAGAGTGTCTGCCTCACAGACTAAAGCTGGGAGCTGGTTCCACAGGAGAGGAGCCTGATGACTAAAAGATCTGTCTCCCATTCCACTTTTAGAAATCCTAGGAATTACAAGTAAACCTGCAGTCTGAGAGTGAAGGGCTCTGTTAGGAACATATGGAACAATTAGATCTCTGATGTATGATGGAGCTTGATTATTAAGGGCTTTGTATGTAAGAAGAAGGATCTTAAATTCTATTCTGGATTAAACAGGGAGCCAATGAAGGGAAGCTAAAACAGGAGAAATGTGATCTCTCTTTTTAATATTCATCAGAACTCTTGCTGCCGCATTTTGGATCAACTGAAGGCTTTTAATGGCATTTTGTTGACTTCCTGATAGTAAAGAATTACAGTAGTCCAGCCTTGAGGTAACAAATGCATGGACTAGTTTCTCAGCATCACTCCTGGACAGGATGTTTCTAATTTTAGCAATATTCTGGAGGTGAAAGAAAGAAATCCTAGAAACCTGTTTAATATGGGATTTAAATGTCAAGTCTCGGTCAAAAATAACGCAGAGGTTCTTTACGTTATTACTGGGGGCCAATTTAATGCCATCCAGATGAAGTGATTGACTAATCAGTTTCTGTTTAAGAACTTCTGGTCCAAAGACAGCAACTTCTGTCTTGTCAGAATTTAAAAGCAAAAAGTTTAGGGTCATCCATGTTTTTATGTCTTCCAGACATGCCTGTAATCTACCTAACTGACTGGGTTCATCAGGATTTATGGATAAATATAGTTGTGTATTATCTGCATAGCTGTGGAAATTTATCCCATGCTGTCTAATGTTTCTACCAATTGGGAGCATATATATGGTGAACAGAATTGGTCCAAGCACAGAACCCTGTGGAACTCCACAAGTAACCCTTGAGATTGAAGAAGATTTATCATTTAGATGAACAAACTGGAATCTATCAGACAAATATGATTTAAACCAGCCTAGTGCTGTTCCTTTGATCCCTGCAACATGTTCAAGCCTTTCTATGAGAATATTATGATCGACTGTGTCAAAAGCAGCACTGAGATCTAACAAAACCAGAACAGACACAAGTCCATTATCTGAGGCCATGAGAATATCATTAGTAACCTTCACCAGTGCTGTTTCAGTGCTATGATGAGCTCTAAAACCTGACTGAAACTCTGCAAACAGCTCGTTACTGTTTAGATGCTCACAGACTTGATTAGCAACAATTTTCTCAAGGACTTAGGATAAGAAAGGAAGGTTAGATATAGGTCTGTAATTCACTAAGTCATCTTGATCAAGGGAAGGTTTCTTGAGTAAAGGTTTAATTACAGCTATTTTTAATTCCTGTGGTACGTATCCGTTTACTAAGGATAGATTCATCATATCCAAAATGGGGCCAGGAACCAAATGGAACACTTCTTTAAATAATTTGGTTGGAATTGGGTCCAACATACAAGTTGAAGGTTTAGATGAGGCTAATATTTTTGATAATTCCGAAAGCTCGACTGAATCAAAACAGCCTAAGCACAACTGAGGTTCTACAGTTCTTTCCGAAACTGCCTCATTTACTGAGGAAGAAGTAATCATGTTTGAGAGGATGCCAATGATTTTATTTTCAATAGAATTAATTTTATTTATGAAGAATCCCATAAAATCATCACTGCTACTGTTGTTTCTTTGTGACTACGCATTTTGGAAGGACTTACCGGATATATGAACCCTGACCACTAGATGGCAATAGACAAATGCACATTATTGACAATAAATTGTAGGTTTAAAGCTTTTTTTGGATTTTCCATTAATAAACAGAAGCTGAAATATAACATTTATATACATTTGGGGAAAGCAACTAGGAATCGTTGCATGAATTTCCCTTTGGGGATCAATAAAGTATCTATCTATCTATGTGTATAAATATACAGGGTGGGCCATTTATATGGATACACCGTAATAACATGAGAATGGTAGGTGATATCAAAGTCCTGTTTGTGGCACATTAGGATATGTGAGGGGGGAAACTCCTTAAGATGGGTGGTGACCATGGTGGCCATTTAGAAGTCGGCCATCTTGGATACAACTTTTGTTTTTTCAATAGGAAGAGGGCCATGTGACACATCAAACTTATTGGTAATGTCACAAGAAAAACAATGGTGTGCTTGGTTTCAACGTAACTTTATTCTTTCATGAGTTATTTACAAGTTTCTCTTTGTTCACAGCCATTGACATGTCGAAGAGGTTAACACGTGAGGAGCGGATCGAAATCGTGTTGATGTCTGGTGAACGCAGTAACCGGGTCATTGCAGCAGATTTCAATGCAAGACACCCTACGAGACCACCCATCTCCCATGCTACAGTCAGCAAACTGCTTGCTAAGTTTCGTGAAACTGGTTCAGTGTTGGATTTGTCAAAATGTGGACGCAAGAAAACTGTCACTAATGAAGAAACATCAGTGGCTGTCCTAGCTTCATTCAGCAAGAGCCCACAGCGTAGCACTCGCCGCACGTCACTGGAGAGTGGCATTAGTCGAACATCCCTTCGGCGGATATTAGCTACTCACAAATGGCACCCTTACAAACTCCAGCTACTGCAGCATCTCAACGAGGATGACCCAGATCGGCGCACAGAATTTGCAGAATGGGCAAAACAAAAATTGGAACAGGACCCTCAGTTACCGCAGAAGATTTTGTTCAGTGATGAGGCAAACTTTTATGTGAATGGTGAAGTTAACAAACAAAACCACCGCTATTGGTCTGACACCAACCCACATTGGATTGATCCCTCCAAGACTGTTGGAACAACAAAAGTGATGGTTTGGTGTGGTATATGGGGTACAACGATAGTGGGTCCATTCTTCATCAATGGAAACCTCAAGGCCACTGGATATTTGAAATTGCTACATGATGATGTGTTTCCCTCTTTATGCACTGAAGCTGGCACGTTCCCTGAGTTTTTCCAGCAAGATGGTGCACCACCACATTATGGGTGCCAGGTCCGAGCATTCCTAGATGAACAGTTTCCTGGAAAGTGGATTGGCCGTCGTGGGCCAGTTGAATGGCCCCCAAGGTCTCCCGATCTGACCCCCTTAGACTTTTATCTTTGGGGTCATCTGAAAGCAATTGTCTATGGTGTGAAGATACGAGATGTGCAGCACCTGAAACTACGGATACTGGATGCCTGTGTTGCAATCAGTGTGTGACGAGTGGGAGAAGAGGGTTGCATTGACAATCCAACACAATGGGCAGCACATTGAACACATTTTATAAGTGGTCAGAAACTTGTAAATAACTCATGAAAGAATAAAGTTACGTTGAAACCAAGCACACCATTGTTTTTCTTGTGACATTACCAATAAGTTTGATGTGTCACATGGCCCTCTTCCTATTGAAAAAACAAAAGTTGTATCCAAGATGGCCGACTTCTAAATGGCCACCATGGTCACCACCCATCTTAAGGAGTTTCCCCCCTCACATATCCTAATGTGCCACAAACAGGACTTTGATATCACCTACCATTCTCATGTTATTACGGTGTATCCATATGTATGGCCCACCCTGTATATTATGGGTCAGTAAATATATTAGGTATTATACTATTGTATCATGTTATATATTACATTATAGTCACATCATATTCAATATTAGGCTTTAGCTATATAATATATTGTTAATAACATTAGGCTATACATTATAGTTACACTCTATTCTTTATTATGCTTAGGCTATATGATATTCTATGTAAGTTATATTATCTTCAGTATTAAGCGTTAGCTATATATCTACAGCACGTCCAATCAAAAGTGTAGATATGTCCTGCTATGTTTTATACCATTTAATTGGAAGACTAAGCTACGTCACGTTCGTTTCCTTGTATTTTTATTGGGTGGGAAAGCACTCTGTTTTGGTGGGCATTGCCCACCCTTGCCCACCCATATAGCCGGCCCTGTCTCCACTATCATTCTGTGCAATGCATTCAACTAAATCAGGGTGAAACAGTCTCACGCACAGGGCTATACCACCATTGACATCCACACAATGACATAATCACCTTAATTTGGATAATACAGAACATATAGTTGTTTTTTAGTACTTTATAAAAAAAATAAGTAGGGCATATTTAGCATGCATCAAATGTTTCTTGCCAACTGCCATTAAACAGAAGTTTGATTATTTTATTTTGGTTATTGGTTATGGTAATTTTTTCAGTGGGGGATTTTCGTCATAAGTTTTAAATGTCCTACGTTTTTGAACTCACCATACATTTCGAACGTTCCTTGTATGCACCACAGGTGTGAGATGCAGCGTAGTACAGACAAGCTTCTGGCTTAATTCCCGTTGAAAGATCGGTCTTATATACATGCATGTTTATTTTTTACTTTTGAATTAACATTAACTACCAAACAACTTCATTTGTGGAGGGTGAGTGGATGAAATGAACCGAAAAAGGTTTATGATTGGTCAGTGGACATACTCTGATCATGCTGTATACACATGCGCAGATCCTTCCAAGCGCAATAGGTTCATTGGATAAACGCATTCCCAATTCCAAAGAGGCTTTGCTCCATATTACATTAGATAGATAGATAGATAGATAGATACTTTATTGATCCCTAAGAGGAAATTCAAAAACAAACAAATCAAATAGTTTGTTTGTTTTTAATCTGTGACCATGAATGTTCTGCAAGATAAAACCATGACTAAGACATGGAGAGTGAACAACTGCTATAAATAGTGGTTGGACATTACAAGGATTTTAATCAAGAGTGTATGGCTGCTATTCGCGGTGAATTTAATAACATCAATGATTTTGATAAATTCAGAGTCAGGCCCGTTGCTTTTGCCTCACAGCCGCTTAAATTGTGATCCTCTGTGTAAATCCATCAGCCGGCCGACCGGGAAAAGTCCCGGTAGTCCTGATTGCCACTCCGCCTCTGTGTGTGTATCTTGTCCGCGAAGCGATCAATACGTTATTTTGACGGTAAAATGAGCACAATTCAATAATTTTGTCAAATAAAATCATCAAGCTCCATTTGTCCATAGCTTTTACTAAAACTATGTGAAGTTTGAATAAATTGACATGTAAAGTAAATAAGAAATGTGATAATTTCAACCCATGTTCGACCAAGCAGCCTCATCTTAATTGCACATCTTAACCTGTTCAGTTTTAGTTTCCCAGCGTGGTAACTAGCTACTTTGCTAATTAAGGAGCTCAGCTGCAGGAGCTTCATTTACAAAATAAGGTACAGAAATATTGTTTTACATACCGAAAAAAATGGAGCAGAGACTTCTTAGACGGTCGTTAGTGCAATCAGTACCACAGCAAGCCATCTGTGTCCAATAAGTGCACTATTTATATCTAAACACCAATAAGGTTTGCGGATACAACTGATGTCCAAGTTGAGAGAAAGTAAATGGCCAAAGTCTTAACGTGAGTCCCAGGCTGAAGGCCTTCCCCGGAGCAAGCAGAGGAGGTAAGCTGTCTGTGGCGTCAAGCTGCTAGCCACCATTATCCCCAATTTCCACTGCATGTGCTCCGCTCCGGCACGCACTCCGCAGCAAAAACGCTCCCATTGTAGTCCATGAGAGCATTTCCACTGGCACCGCTGAGCGGCGCAGGGCGCAGGCCGTCGTTTCGCCATCCGGCAAAAATAGGATCGAATCTATTTTTGCCGGACGCCGGATCAAGTCCGCAGTCAATCTACACAAATAACTAGCACCAACCGGATAGAGAACAACTACATTTCTGGGTGTTTTTCAAAATATATCGATAAAGACGGACTAGACATTTTTTGTATGCATAGCTATATTAACATAAGCCCGCGTATATTTATAAATATGTTGTCCAAAATATCTTGACAGAGAATAACTGTTCTTTTCTATTCGTTTTCCACGGAATGAAGAATTTTGTTCTGACTTCCGCATTTCCATGGCTTTTATCGCCAGCAATTCCCACGCATGCTTCTTTGACCACCTCTGGTGGAAATTGCGAACGGCTGCGGAGTGCGGGGCGGAACCGGACCGGAGCGGAGTGCAAGCAGTGGAAATTGGGGTTTAGCCACCAGCCTTAGCGCTGACGGCTCATCAGAGACCTGTCAATCAAAGGACACGCCCCTAATTATTCATAATTTCAAGATTTAATTATGTCTAAACGGATGAGTTAGAAAAAAATTCACCCCCCTCAGAGTTGTCATGACTGTAAACCTGACCTATTAAACCAAAAATGGTTTTTTGAACCAGGCTATAAACATGTTTATTTCTGCTGTGAAGTTGGCCTTTTTAACATGGGAGTCGATGGGAAATTGCTCCTTTCTGGAGCCAGCCCCCAGCGGATGAGGGGTGAACTGCAATTTTTGTTACTTCCTCGTTGGCCTCAATTCTGAGCGGCAGAGTTTGCCCCTTGGTTGTAAGGGAGCATGAATGTTTTTTGTGCCTAGAAAAGGGGAAAAAAACGTCCTCGTAATCTCTTTATCATCTCCAACTCTACCAGAAATCTCACTTTGTGAGACACATTGACATCCTCTGCAGAATCATCAAGGAATTGCAAATGCAGTGACAAAAAAGTGGTCCTTCACTGGTTATCAGACACATAATGTGACATCCTGAAAGTACTGCTTTCAGAAAAATTTACTTGCATCACCTTGCTTCCTATATATAGGGAATCCCCTCACAGGTATAGCATATATCAAACAGATTAATTAGAACACAACAAAGCGACCCACAATAAGAATATCTTTAATCAGATGTTAACAAAGTCAATTTTTGCCATCTTAAGTCTGTCATGTTTTTACTCTTTCAACTTTAACAATCTGGGACAGCGACCTGTTCCCTCAAACTTTGCCAATTAGTATTGACAAAGAGAATTGGATTTATAATAATGAGAGTGTTATCACTTTAGATCCAGACTATTGCAGTATTTCATGGTCTAGCTGTGGGGACATCATGCATGGATTGAGTTTTATAAGCAGCAATAGTAACTGTTTTTTGGTCAGTTGCAATTTTTAGTGATGGTAAACTTTTTACCTCCTAAAGTTGATTATAGTTAATGCCTTTATTCATTGAATATTCTCCCTGCTGTTTCCCCCCTTTTTTTCATCCTTTTTCATTTGTTTTATTGCTCTCTTTCTTTCTTCTTTTACTTGTGCCCCTCTGTGAATGAGCAGGGGTACTCATTAATGCCATTCTTTATCATTTAATGAAGCCATCGGATTAAAAGTGACGCTTTGACCAGCTAAAGGGAAGAATTGAGAAGTGCTGAGAATACTAGAGTGAGGGTGAATAAAACATCTACAGATGACCATAAAGGGTAAACAAAATAGCTTGACAGTACAACCTATTGTATATAATTAGTTGGGGTGTAACAGTACATGTATCTGTATTCAGATTTTTCAGTATAAAACCTTTGGTAGTGCACACAGGCATACTTAGTTTCCGCACGGAATCATAACTCCGTTGCACTTTTGCCAGAAACACACTTATACAATATAAGGGAGAGCAGGAATTTGAATGCCCACTTTTGTTGTTAAAGCCAACAGTTTGGGAACACTTTGGCTTCCCGGTGTTATAGAACAATGCCTTTTCATGTTAAATGATTACCAACTTCCGGTAGCGTCAGTGGTTGCTGTTAGCAAACACAGATGTTACTGCCACCGCTTATTTTCCCTTGTTGGTGCCATTCTATTAACCTAGCAACACAGTATAAGCAGAGTGGACAACTGACTGAAAATGTTTCTTCAGGAATTACTCAGTGACATTTGCGTTGTTTTGCAGCTGAAGGTGGAAGCTAAAGGGAAGGACCACCACCCCGCCACATAAATTTCCCAAATAAATACTAAAATAGTTATTTATGTAATGCCATCTTTTGTTTTCACACATACAAAAGAGTATAAAAGGCCAAATAAAAATAGAACACATGAAACCAAGAGAAACATCAGGAAAGGGAACTCTGCAGTGATGAAACCCTTAGAACAGGGGTGCGCCGTAATCCCTCCCTCCCACCTCACCTACACTCATTCAATATCCTGTCAACTGGCTCAGGTAACAGTTTGACTCCTGATTAACTTTTTACCACTTTTGAGACATACACTAGGGCAGTCTAAAATATTCATTTAAAGTGTAACTGAACCCCATGAAAAATCATAACCCCACCCCCAAACAACATTTGAACAATTCTACAAAGTGGGCGGTGTCAGGAAGAACGGAGGGGTATGGCCAAGTGTGGAGGAAAAGCGGAGGGGGGAAAGTGGGGGTGTGTTCAGGAGGACAGTGACAGCTCGCTTAACCTGACACTGAAACATGGACAGTGACCAAAGCGACGTTGGCAGTTTTCCAACTGATTGATCTGATCAACATTCATCTGTTTTGAACGTTAGCCTATGTTAGCATTACCACTCAGAGACTGGACTCGTCCTGTCTCCCTTTGCCTCAGCAGCGGCGGCCTCGGGAGGCCCTGGCTCGGCGCCCTGAGCCAGCGGCTCACGGCCGCTCGGCCCCATAAAGCCTCCCTCTATCTCTGGTGACGGCGGAGATAGAGGGAGGCTTGGGGCCGAGCGGCCGCGAGCCGCCAAATCGAGCCACTGGAACAGGGCGCTGAGTAAGCGCTGTCCGAGGCTGGCGCTGCGGCTGCAGCTGAGGGAGAGAGAGACAGGATGAGTCCAGTCTCTGAATGGTAATGCTAACATACGCTAACGTTCCAAACAGTATGTTAGCTATGCTAACTAAGTGCTAATGTGAAAATGGTAACCTGAAAATGGTAACCTGAAAAACGCAATCCAACTCCAAACTCGCCACGGGACGAGTGTGTCTGAGTGATGGTTTTATACCCAAACCCATGGGGCGTGTCTGTGAGACCATGGCTGCTGTGACACAGTCAATGCCTGTGACGTAAAGATGTACCGCTCTGCACCAATCACAACATTCAAATGCAGTAGCCCCTGTTCAACCCTAAGAGGGCAGCACTAAGACGTTTTTAGACCAAAAAGTGTAGAATTAAACAAGTTTACATCAAAATATAAAAAAATCCCCAGAAACTGAAAGATTGCATTGGTAAATACCCATTTATACAGTTTAGAAGCAAAACAAAGTTGTTTTGGGGTTTAGTTAGATTTTCATGACTTTGGCAGAAAGCAAATGTTGATGTTGCATTAAAAAGAGAATATTGAAATACGTGTGGTATTTATTCAATACATTTTATGCTATCTGACAACATTTTGTTTGAAAATTAACAGTACAGTTTGATTTTAAATGTCACTACACAGGGGTGTTGTGTGGTGTAGTGGTTAGTCAGGGTGCCCCATATGGAGGCTACAGCCCTCGACGCAGTTGTCCATGGTTCAAGTCCCGTCCTTGTGGACCTTTGGTGCATGTTTTCTCCCCCCTATATGAACTATCCACTGTAAAATAAATGTCACTACACAAAACTTTTTCTTTTTCCAGTTTGTCCCATAACTGTAACCAAACCTTGAAAATGAAATCAAGGTACGTACCGAACCAGGGTATTTGGTGTACCGTTATACCCCTAACAATTTGAATATGAAACTAGATTTTCTACATAGATTTTGACAAGTTTCTAACAAAGGAACAAAATATTTAACATGATGTGGAATGTTTCAATTTACATTGGTTTTTATTCTAATATTTTTTTTATCTGAGTTTCAAGAAATAAAATATTTAGGTAATAATTCTCTAATTGCTTTCATTAGGTAATAAATTGAAGTTCGAGTTTAGTGCAATTTTTTTCAGTTCATTTATATAGTTCACAGCAAATGTCATCACAAGGCACTACAAGACAAACAGCTCTTTATATCCAATTATGTAGAATCCAATTCATTTCAAATATCTATGATTTATTCCCCATACATTAAGATTATTTGTTTAGATTAAAAAACAAATAAATTACATCATAATGCAGCACATTCAATTAGATTCTTTGGAGTTGCTGGCAAAGTAATTATCTATATCATTTGTTTCACTTAGTGAATTGAGTTACCGAAATAAAATAACTTGTCAGCAACTTCTGGCATGTTTCCACTATTGGAACTTCGGGGTAATTTAATCGTACCCTTTTCTGGCAGGGTTAATCACTCCACCCAGTCCTCTTAGCCATCGTGTCTCTATTCAAAATTGGCCCTTTAAGGAATTCGCTAAGATGTCAGCATATCACAACTGTTTTGGAAGTGTGTTGCGTCACTGATCAGTGCCGAAAGGTGCCCACAGTAGCAGAGAATAACGAGACATCGACAATGAAAGAAGCAGGGATTGTTGCCATGCTTGTATTTGCTATGTTGTCACCATTCTAGTTAGCTATATTGTTGTACACTGCTTCGCCAGCAACTCCTCCAATTTTACAAAGCCAGTTGTTTGATGACATCCGCTGGCATAATTTCCCTCTGAGTAATCTCAATCACACCACTAAACACTGAACCAAGGAGTACTTTCTGCGTGAAAGAAAAATGAGAAAAACACCAAAGATTGAAAGCAGCTATATCTCCATCAATGACTTTATCCAGGAAAGACACACAGCTGATCAACAAATCACTGGGCCAGTCTTACCTTTTATGGAAAGAAGCCTAACCATAGCCCTAACCCTAAACGTAGTGAACAAAGTAATTGGCAGCAATATTTGTAAATAATGCACACATGAAGTGCAGGAGAAAATATAAAAATGGTGGAAAAGGTTCCTTTTTTCTGGACATTGGTATTGATTCTAAAATAATCTTATATTTCAATGAGTAAAATGTAAGTTTTAAAAAATGACACTGTTCCTTCCCCTTCTGTTTGATCTAACATTAACATTCAGGCCATGCAAGAAAAAGTTCAAAGAGAAGAGAATTTCCAGGCTTTGTCCTGATGTCAGTTCTCGAGGGGATATAAACATCAGATGAGGTGGTGAAGCTTTTAAGTGTGGATGCAGGCTGTGCTATATCTTCTCGACTTCTGCCAAGGAGCCTGTGTGCAGTGTCAACACTGTGATATCTCAGCTCATAGAGAAAATAGAGCATCATCTTTCTCACTGTTCTGCTTCTCTGGGCACTTGATTGCTTCTGCTGTGGTTTTATTTTTCCCTATTTGATTTCACATTTAGCACTTTCTCTCAATCACTTTTCTCTTCTTGAAGTTTCCATCTAGTCCATCTGTCTCTGCCTTTATTTTTGTTACTGTTTTTACCACCCTTTCAAAATTATTTTTTCCACCATTTTGTGCCATATATCTGACTTGTCAGTGTCTGATTCATTCGACTTAATCATGATAGTCATACTACTGTTTTTTTTTAATGGCTAGCATTCCGTCTGCCTTTATCCTGCGTAAGGAGATGCACAAGTTGATCACTTGTGCTACACAAATGTTTGTCAGTTTTAAAGAGCGTTGTTGAAACCGTTTGAGGATGCTAGTCTGAGCAAGTCAGTCAACTGGCATCAGCAGGTGTCTGAACCTGCTGTTGCTGGAAAATCAGTGAGTAGCTAGCTTAAGGCACTGAAGAAAGTAATTTGTTTAAGAGGAAACTATAATCTCTCATTACTGAGTTATTTTAAGTAAAATGATGATTTGTGCAAGTTGATATTATGCAGCAACATCCACACTTTTGGCACACCTGCTAAATATGCTCTAACTTTAAATACATTTATATTCAGTGGAGTAACACATAATAAAATAAGAACAGACCAACCTTATTATAAGTAGTTATTCAGTGAGGAAAAAAATAACTTGTTAGAAAATATATGTTCCTTTCAAAATTATTAGTGCCACACTAGTTGTGTTTCTTAAAAATACCTAAAAATAAATGTAACTGTAGGATTGTTTTCTAATCTTTTTTTATTATTTACTTCACTTTGTGAAGTTTAGCATTTACTTAAACTGTGAGTTGCTATTTCCCTGGAGTTTAAACATAAGACCATATAGAGGCCCATTTCTCTCCCATGTTGAAGCAATTCTTCAACATGGGAAAGGAATAAGAACATGACATTCAAACTATCTGTGGGAATATATTACATAAGTTAGAACTACAGTTCTTCTTCATCTACAGTACATGCAGACACACCATTTGGAAGATGTGCCAGGTAAAAGCCTTTTCTGTCCTACCATCACAAATGTAAACATGTGCAATTTAAAATACTCAACTGAGACTTTAGCTTGTAACTGTCTGTCTTTGTCAGGTGAGACAAAGCATGAGTTTTTCAATAGGAGTAGAGAGAAACACTCCCTGCCCACTTAAAAACAGTTCAATTCCAATTCAAAATTACTTTGTTAATCCCAAAGGGAAATTAAATGTTGTTGTAACTCATTATCCAAGTTTCTTCAAAGATTTGTTGTAGATGCTGGTGGCTGTGGGAAGGGATGATCTTCTGTAGCACATTGCAGCTCTGAAGAAGCCTCTTACTGAAGACACTCTGTAGTTGTATGACAGTTTGATGTAGATAATGCTCAGGGTTGTCCATAATGTTCATTTTATAAAGAATCCTTTTTTGTCATGACTTTTTTGTGATGACATGTCATCAAGAAATATGAAATTGTGGTCAATTCAACAAAAAAAGAAAACATGGAGAGAGAGTTTAGGAAAAGAGAACTAAACGCTGCCTTAGGAAAAGGGGATGCTTAAACTATTAACATCAGGTGTAATTGACAATTTCAGCTCATCAGTATTGTAGTTATTTTGATAGTTGAATTTCATATCGTCTCATTCAATGGACAGTCTGTTTTTCAGTAGACCCATGTTTTATGGACATTTCTCATCACGGTTTTATGGGAAACCTTTCAGTGCATTATTCATCATGACCATGTGCTGTGATTGTGATGTTCTTCAGCTGACAGATCTACTGTACCGGTTCCCCTCCTGTATCTGTAGTGTCCTGATGGCAGAGGCACACCTTGCAGGCAACTAAAATGTTAGATTGACAGGGTTCATACTTTATTGTCTGTTGCTATTAAAATGAGTATTGTATGTTGAAAAATAAAATAAAAATTTGATTAAAAAATATCAGGTTTCGCAATGGGTTTAAGTATATAATAACATTTATTAACATGGAGTGTTATTTATTTTTCATACTGAAGAAACCCAGTTAAAAAAAAATATTTTCTAAAATGTTAGTTTTGATAGTTTGCACCTGGAAGAAAAGGTAAACTTATTTTAAGGTAGTTATATATCATTACAAGGGGTGCCAAGCAGTGTAAAGGGTACCTTATGTACTCCGCACTTTAAGTGACAACAGACAGCTCCACACAAAGCAGTAACTTTATACATGATAATCAAGCAATACATTAAACATCTGGATAGAAATAAAAATCAAAAGTCAGAAAAAACAAAAACACACAAAAAATGACATGCAATATTGATTGAACATGTTGAAATGGTAAAATTAAATAACGGTTCGGATTTATTTACTTCAGTCATACAAAAGAAAAACTTAAATAAAACACAGACATGGGTAATGTGGAGTTGCCTAAGCTCTGATTAACTTCTCATATCATGCTGAGGTAATCTGTCAGATACATAACATAACCTTGATATCAGTGTGATCTAATAGATCTCATCTGTCAGCAATGGGAGCTGAACATGTCAACTTTTTTCTGATCCCTTTGTCCTCCATAATGTGTCACAGCTACCAAGTCACACATCAAAGGGCCATGACAGAAAGAAGGCATGAAAGAATTCATTAACCTTTTCCTACCCAGATTGACAAGGGTATGATTTTTTTGGAAATCCATGGTTCCAGTGCCCTATTGGCTTTTTACTAAACCTTTACCAAACACTGTTACTAATGAGAATTGTTAAGAATGTGGATCAAAACATTTATGTGGAAGAGAAATTAATATAATTCACTTTACAGCCTTAAACGTAAATAAAAATATTTGATTTTGATATATCAAAACAAAGTAGTGTGTTTTTGTAAGAACTTAAATATTCCCAAAGTGCTATTTCAAAGCACATTAATAGAAAGTTAAGTGGATGCAAAATTAAACTGATGCAAAAGGGGCCCAAACCAAGTATTGAGTACATATTCATGATTATGTCTTCCCCCACCTCTCTCCCCCTTCTAAACTCTGTCCACTGTCAATAAAGGTCACTCAGGCCCAAAAAACCTTAAAAAAATGGGTCATCTGTTGTTGTTTGATTCTCATTTCTCTATGTTATGGAAACAAAACACATTTAGTGAGAATGAATGCCAGTAAATCTTAGTTTGGTGTAAGGAGACTGTACTTTTAGACTTACACTGGCTTCTCGTGGCGACATAAAACGGTGCTTGGACTTCATGAATTACTGTATGACCTACCTCAGAAAGTGCTGGTTAATACATTGCATACTGACTATATGTTGTTCTATGCCTCCCTACATCTCTCTGTCTTGCCTGTCTGTCCTATCTGGTCAATTTCTATATCTTCCTTCTTATGTTTCTCTCCCCAAGTCTGCCATTTCTTACTTGTTTCTGCTGTCTCTTCCTGTTTTACCCCCACCCCCATCCTATAGGGATAGAAACCCAGTAGAATTACCATCCTCTTGATCTATAATTACCACATAACTCTCTCTACCCGTGGCTCTCTTTTTCCTTGCTTACTTGCCAGTTATTCTCAGATTGTACGAAATATAGATACATCCTTATATAAAAATTTTTGGGGGGCTAAAAAAACCTTGAGTTTCTGCAAAGATGTATGAAAATCACTAAGAATTAAACATAGTTTTGGGCATAAGTTTTTCAAGCTTTCAATTTGACCTATATATTTGAAATGCAATCTAGAAGTCATTACATTTGCAATGTCATTTTTTTACCGTAATAAATGACTACAGAAAGAAACTAAATCTGAACATAAAGCTCAAACAAATGCAGCTGTCAAACAGAATACTAATTGGATATGCAAATGTGCAAATTTAGCAGTCTCAAATGTATTTCTACTCAGCTGTCTTCACAATTTTTGGTTATCAAGCTGTCTTTTATGTGTCCTTGTTTAATGCTACAGTCATCTAATGCATTTACATAAACTGAGAGATTCCACTATGAAAGCTGTAATGCTTTGGCTTGAGTGAGCGTTTTTTAGCTGTAAGGTTGAGATGCTAATTTCTATTACTAAAAAAAGTGATATTCAAACTGGAGAGTAACTCACACAGCTGTTGGGTCAGTGGTAATAGGCATGTGGCATTTAGGCAGCCGGAACTTAACTGACAGTTTAAATGCTTTTAGTGCTAGTCTGCTACATAATGTATTGATTAACAAAGATTTTAAACAGGTCAAAAATTTTTATAATACATTCCATCTATGTCATTGATGCCTGTATGGGAAGCGATTACCTTTCTATTCCAATCATATGTACAATATCTTTACCACTTTGGATCTTTGGTAGACTTTTTCTGTGAGGTAAATAAACATTAGGTTCCAAAAATCCTTCTTTATTGGGATGAAACAATACATTTTATGTAATTAGAATCATATAATAATATGTCATCAGAATAAATAATCAAATATGTCTCCAAAACATTGTTGAAACTTTACTCTTTTTTTATTTCAAAAATATAAATGTGGAGATAAAAAAACATTTGGTCAATTCCCTTTACGTGTTGCACATAATTGTTCATTTTAATGAATTTCATTGCTCACAAGACTGCAATAGTGCCAAGTGTGCTTCTTTCTTTATCAAATTTAAGATCTTGCCTATCTATCAGTAAATTACCATGTTTCACTTTATTTGAATTTTCCAGACATTCTTTCACTTATTGAAGTTTTAAAAAAGAGCTGCAAGGAAATGTTGTGTGATTCAAATGTTGGGTTCACGATTTTGGGTTAAAAGTTGGGTAAGTTTAACCAAGCATTAGATAAAAAATGGTTACCCAGTTTTATGGATTAGATAAGAGACCACAGAAGAAAGCACCATTGTTCTTCAACATGTTTAATTATATAACGGCCTTTTTCTTTTTCTGAATCGAAATAAGAGCTGGTTGGATGATAAAATTAGCGCGTATAATGCTAATCACAGTTTAATCTACAACTATTAAGTGCCCCTTACTCTCCCACAATCCACCAAATGATTATACCCCAGTATCCAAAAGCAATTTAGGTGTAGCTATTGAACTTTTTTTAGCCTGTGCTTTGGTTTAGGTTTCCCAACTTTAGCCATATTTTGATCATAGATTGTAATCTTCAAATGACTGCAAGCATGCCTTAATTGCAATGAGCAGAGAAAACAATAAACACGATTTAACACACATTAACATTTTAATTTATTTGAGGTTTATTGCCAGATTCTCCATTATTAGTAATCCTTGTAATTCTAACATTTTATGTGATTCGAGACAGATTTGTCTGCCATAATATTTGGCTTTGCAGCTAAAACAGGAAAAGCTGAGCATGGCAGCTTTAATGGATACATAACAAAATCAGTCAGATATTTGTGTGATGAAATCAATAGAGCAGTATGAAGCAGTGACCTAGAATTTTTGTACTTCCCATCTACAGCAGATTTGTGACCGCAGCGACTAACTGGTTTAAACTGTCATCCTCTTAGATAAAAAAGACTCTGTCAGATGTTTAACTATGATGAAATGAATAAAACAAGTAGATGAGGCAGTGAGGGTAAACATGGTTTGTAACCTACACTTCTGTTCTCCTCAGCATCCATTATTTATTGGCCAAGATGATTCTTTCATGAGGCAAGCTAGTTGCACATAATTCATAATGCAGTCTGTGGAAACTAGGACAGAGTGAGATACAAGCAGTTAGGGGGGAGGGGTAGGGAAAGAGAGGAAGGGGTGAGAGGGATGAGAGGGATGAGAGGGCTGAGTGAGAAAGAGGGTGACAAACAGGATGAAGACATTGAGGGTGTCTGGATAAGGTGGTGAGAGCAAAAAGAGAAGAGAATTGAGAAGAGAAGAAGGAACAGGATTTGGGTGCACAGAAATAAAACTACACAATGCATTGCCCTTTACTGCAAAGATGGAACTCAGAAGATAAAATTGTGGATAAAAAAGAGCAAAACAGTTGGTGAGAAAAGAGTGAGCTTAAGACGAGGCAGGGGCTTGCGTCTAGCTGATTTGACAGACATCTCTATCAGCCGGGTGTAGGGAGGAGCCTGAAGTAAACTGTGAAGTTTACCATTGGTGCTTCATGCTTTACCAAGCAAGTAAAAGATTAAAATTAAAAAAATGTTGCCCTGTTTCCTGGTGAAGTGAAAATGGATTTGCTGCTCCTTTTTTCATCTTACTATGAAACAAGGAGACAATATCATTCATCTTCATCTTTTTCCCTTGAGACTGCAGTGAAGGTTTTGTTTAGGCCTTGTGAAGCATTGTTTAAAAAATTTCTTTGACTTTTTTTGCTTTGGGTTAAACAACCCTTAATCTTGAACTTCTTTTCATAGCCATTTAAACCAGGTTAAAAAACAAAATTAAATGAACAAGAGATGGGTGCAATGCTCATGTTGAGGAGTTTAATTTCACTTTTTGATTTCAGAGGTGGGGCTAGGCACAAATATAAAAGAGATTAGAATTCAAATCTGATTCAGTAGTTCTGTGTGTTTAGAGGAGAGGTGGAAGACAGACAGGAAGAAACAGAGAGAGAGAGAGAGAGAGAGAGAGAGAGAGAGATCACAGAAAGTATGCACTTTCTTCCCTGCTTTATAGCTCTGGGCTCTGTACACACCAGAAAGTCACGACCCCAAAGTTCACTACATGATCTGAATTCCAATGAATTTTTGAGTGAGATGGAGCATTTGTGACTGTGCAAGCAGGTGTGTGTGTCTTTTGAAGGTGGGCAGAAGTGTATGTGGTGCAGAATTCTTGTGGGAGCTGAGAGCAGAAAAATAAAATGCTGAATTGTGACAATGACACTCCCCACCTAGACTCACAAACATACATGCTGCACACACTTAGAGAGGTAAAGAAAGAAGGGGATGAAGGTGTAGGTCAAGACAAGGTGACTACAAATAGAGAAGGAACAAGTCTAACCACCTGGACACTTGCTCTCATATACTCATGTGAAAATGATAAAAATAAAGGTATCTGAAAAGGTTTAAAAACAAAAGACAGTGAACCCCAGGTATTTGCAAGGGTTAGAAGCACAGCCCCTGGCGAATACCTGTGACTCCTTCTAAAAAATGTTTATAACCGCCTATTTTAACAGTTCAAACACCAAACATAGATTGACATACAGTAATACACAGTGGAATCCCTTTTAGCACTACTACAGAAGCTAACATTTACAGTCTTCCTTATCTGCACTTTTGGGAGTATACCCAATCAGCACCTTAGAGAAAGAACAACATTCCTAGATTGGTTGTTGAAATGCCAGCAAATAACATGTCAAAAAACTTTGCACCTAGATATTTCAGTGTGAGCTGTATGATATGCTCTACAAAAACTCAGACAATAGGAGAATTTTCCACACATGATTTAGAATTACAGTCCACAGAAAAATCCACAAATAAGCAGGGGTCCACTCTGTACTGTCGAAGACTCAGAGTGGCACTTGATTTGTCATTCTTCAGGAAGACACAGAAGTTCAAATGGTGCTGAAAATGAAAATTGCATTGTAGAAAGTAAAAAAATTGCAAAAATATTATTGTTGCAGTATAATTGTGAATAATTTTGGTTTCAATAATTGACCTAAAAGAGGAAACGTTTAATTTGATGTATTTTTGAATCTTTTTCATACAGTGCATGTGTCACTGTGTTCCTATATTTTCCTATATTTGGTGTTGATACTGATTTGTTAGTTATTATTTTCTATATTCCTCCCCTCAATGTATCAGTTCCTTGCTCTCCTTCAGCTGCTCATTAACTCACCCAGCTAACATTCAGGTTATTAAGATGCCCAGAGTAAATAGTTGTTGGTTTTCTCAGTCAGTGTCAGATCCAATGTTGTTTTGATTTCTGTCTGTTGTTAAATCCACATTATTCATGGACCTCCCATCCTGATCTCTTTGTTTTTTTACGATTATCACCAGAAATCACGACTGTATGTAAATATCTGGTTTCAAGTGTATATTCCCAATGTTGTTCTTTAATGCATTAATATACTGTATTCATGATCCACTAATCTGCTGGTACAGGCCCAAATGGACTGTGGATTTGATAAACATATGAGCATCTTAGTGTCTCACTTTCTCTGATAACAAAGTGAAGCACTTAGAGAAAAAGCAGTGCATTACTTTCTCACATTACAGTGAAGTGTAGAAAAAACTCTTCCAGAAAAGCCGTTATTCATGACTTAACTAAATTCCAGCATTAACACAAAACAGAAAGGAAAATAATTCTGATCAGTAAGTCTACTAGATAATTGAATAATTAGGAAAAGAGTACCCTAAACACATTTTTACATTCTAATAACCACTACATCTGAAATGAGAATAATATTATTCTGAATAATAGCAATGGGAATACTATCCTATTAAATCAGTGATAGAATTTGAGAGTGGTAGCTACATGTTTTTGAGTGTACTGTATTGATATTTTTAAAATTGTAACAGATATATTTCCCACCAAAACCTAAAATTATAATGTTGTTAAACCATTACTAATAGTAAAACCTTATACAACATTAATACTATGTGAATCAGTCAAATAACCACTGTCTAGTTGTTAGAACTAGAAGGCTAAGAATATATACGCTAAATTTGTATCTGATCTTCAACTGAAAAAAATGTATGATAAAGCGACTTATTGAGTTTGTACATTATATTAAGTAAGTAGAAAAAACAAAGATTTTCTCTTCGGTTTTGGATCATTTGAACATGAAGTAACCCAAGGTCATAAGTAAAACTCAGTCTCAGTCTATTCATCTATTGAAACTTTAGAACTGTGATTCCTTCCATCCTTTACCTAAAACCCTCAGATTAGCACTTAGCTGAAACTTTAGTAGATCCTTTTGCTACCAAACCCATTTAGAATCAATAGCACTTGCACCCTGTCCCCTTAAAAGATCAATAGTGGCATTCAGTGGGCACTAAGATGTTGGAAAAGACATCATTATTATTTTAGTTTTTCTTGTCAAAAAGTACATCGAAAAAAACTACTTAGTTAAGACATATGTTATCCAAACAAAATAAACACATTTATAACTGTGTCACACTTTATCATAACGTTTGAGATGCACATCAATTCTAAATAATTTCCATTTGACAGTTCATATCATCCAGGTAGTTCATCAGATTTCAGTCACTGTTTTTCTATATACCTTTTGGGTCCAATAATTTATGTAAAAATCTGTTGTTAATTTTGTAAGATGTGGAATTGGCAAAAAACACTTAAGTGAAGTCCATATACTATGCTATTCACTTTCTGACTCAATCTGTCTACTAAAATAGAAATCAAAATAATCAGAATCAGAAATACTTTATTAATTCCCGAGTTGAAATTCAGGAAGCATGTCTAAAGAACTTGCCACCAGTGCATTGCAATTCTTAAATACAATACTGTCATTCAGTAACAAAACCCCCCCCAAAAAACCCAAAAACTACACAATGAACTAACCTATCCAAGAACAAGGAGACAAGGAGAAATGACAATGACAACTTTAAAATATGTAATTACAAAAAAGTGATTTAACTGATTTCAAGTCTCTTTGATCCTGGTTACCTTACCACTCTGGGTAAGAAGCCAAAATAACTTTGACTTGATGGCCATGCCTTGACGATTTATGTGGTGAGTAATTGGTTCCAAACCCGTTTGAGTAATCTCTTTACATGGTCAAGAAAAAATAACTATCACCTGGTTGTACGTTGCATCAGGTTGCAAGTGAGAATAAAATATGGGCATGAGGCACTGAGGAACTACATCAAGAATGTGCAGTGAACATATTGCTTAGATCTCATACCAGGAGATTTTCAGCTGTTACATCTAAAATACTATTTCAAGCACCTTTAAGGTAGGGTCATTACTTGCTAATGGAGCTGTAGCGGTTATACCCAAAAACTGGATGCCTGAAGAGAAAGGAGCGGTCTGACAGTCCCCATTGTTAGCTTGTGAGACACCTGATGCAGTTGACGCAGGTTATAGGAGGCCAAGCACCAATGGGCGGGCTGGGGGGTCCGGGCCCACCCATTCAGGTAATGGGACAGATTACAATGCCCGTGTAAAACAAATTGCAACCATGCAATGTATTGACACTGACTGTAGGCTATTAATCGGGATTTCTGGAGGCAGAAAAAAAGTTACTTTGATACGGTTGCATGCCAAATGGACATTAGAGCTTGGCCTAATTAAAGCAAGAGCAAAGCTAGCACAAGCAGGAACGGTGCTAATACATTACTGTTCTTAGGCCTGATTCACGCCAAGTACAGAACGGATGCGGTCCAGACTCCGTACGGCTCCCGCAAAGACGAAAGAAACATTGGGTAATGTACCAAATGTGTTGTTTGCCTGCCCCCAATAAACAATACAAAGAAGAAGGGTGCTGCTGTGTTATTTTTAGGCTAATATGAGCATGCTAATGGTAGCTATGAAAAATACTTTGTGAGAAATGCACAGAAGAATGGGAATTATCAAGGTATGGAGCAGCAGATTGTTGGATTGTGGACATGATTGTGGACATGGTTCACCTTGACAACAGACTGGACTGTTGGCGCAACAGTGAAACCGTCTACAAGAAGGGACAGAGCAGACTGTACTTCTGGAGGAAGCTTAGGTCCTTCAAGGTTTGAAGCAAAATGCTGGAGATCTTCTACAAGTCTGTTGTGGAGAGTGTAATCTCTTCAGCCGTCATCTGTTGGGGTAGCAGCATCAGAGCCAGGGATTTAAAAAGGCTAAACAACCTGATAAAGAAGGCTGGTTCTGTTCTTGGGACAACTGTGGAACATCTGGAGATGATAATGCAAATAAGGATTCTTCATAAAATCAAAAAAATTATGGACAACCCTTAGCATCCTCTTCATGAGACAGTCATACAACAACAGAGCGTCTTCAGTCGGAGGCTTCTTCAATTTCGCTGCAATACAGACCGCTACAGGAAATCCTTCCTGCCCACAGCCATCATCTACAACAACTCCTTAAAGAATTATTTATATGAGCTATACCAACACTTAATTTCCCTCTGGGATCAATAAAGTATTTTTGAATTGAATTTAATTGAATAAGACTTTTGGACTAGTTATTTTACTGGAGCCTTGTGGATGTAAAAGATGTTTGTTCGAGATGGCTCACTTCTGTCAATAAAATTTAGCTTTGGACGAATTTTTCTTTGTAAGTGGTTTGACAAAAGAGTTTGCTGTGTCTTGAGTTATGATTGTATCCTTAACTGACATACATCATTGCAATCACAAGAATCTCAGCTTTTAAATTATGTATAATATGCATAGAGAGGGTGTCACAAAACGCCAACGGGACTAGAAAATGTGACAACTTAAATAAAAAATCT
This sequence comes from Valencia hispanica, assembly GCA_963556495.2. NCBI lineage: Eukaryota > Metazoa > Chordata > Actinopteri > Cyprinodontiformes > Valenciidae > Valencia > Valencia hispanica. Next base: position 12,553,946 of record OY747717.1, on the reverse strand, counting down.
AAGAATATTTTTGGTTAAAGTTGTTCTGCAACATAAATGGATCACTCACTGTTTGTGCTGCAGCTGTATGCTCGTATTTTCTACATTGGTCTTCTTCCAGGCCTCTACCCTCAGTGCTTGGACCTGATTAAGGCCCTGTCTACACGGAGATGAAACCAGGTGTAGCAGCAAAGATATTTCATTGAATAGGTGTCTCATCCACAAGGAGCCTGCGTTTCAGGACACCATAAACTATCATGTTTGAAACCGGCTCCCAGAGTGGAGAAACTCACAACGCCGGCTCAGTTGTCTCCGTGATCATGAGCTTTCCAGCATTTATTTTAAGTGGTTGACGTCGCTGCCTCATTCCTATATTTAACACACATATGCAGCTCTGTGATAAAGTAAATAACATGGCACCATACGGTGTTGCTATCCTAATAAAGCAAATACTGAGTTTTTTATGGATCCTACAATACAATCTACTGTCCCTCCTCTATCACCAGCAGCAAAAAATGGGTCTGGCGAACCACAGACATCATATGCTTTTGAATAAAGCTCTCATATGAAGCTAGATTTGTCATGTTTTCCACCAGGTTGACTGAACATACTCAGTGCTCTTTTCTGTATTTCCCTGGCAGTGTCACAGCACCATCAGTGGACCCGGCATATGTACTGCAACATTTTATGCAGCATTTTGTGTGAATTCATGTATACAAACATTTTAATTATTGTGTTCCGTTTTTTACAGGCTCTGTTTTTTAAACTATACCCGTTTTGTCTCCGTGTATGTAGATCCACAAGGGGTACATGTGGTCAGTGCTCTCTTGGCGTCTCATTCATGAAACTTTGCATATAATCCTTACTAAAACTGTACGTAAGCTCAGCAAAAACAAATGTACTTACGCCAAGTAAGTTTCAGATGTATCAAACTTTGAGTATACACAGCTGCATGCAATTTCCACTTTATAAGTCACACTCTCCCTAGTAATGTGGTCAGGTTTTGGATCTTATCCCACCTCCTACACACCCACTTTCTTCCATAAACTGTCAATGCAAAGTGCCTAGGGAATATTCTCCATATAGACTTTCAAGTCAGCTGATATCGGCATTTCACGGGTAAACTAAGAGGCGGAGAAAGCGCATTCCACTAAGACTGAAATCAATTTCTTTATGGGTGACGTAGAGGCATGGAAAAATGTTTTATTTCAGTCAATCAACCTTTATCTATATAGAGTTTTACTCAGCCAAAAGGATTCAGTAAAAGACAAAAATATAGTTAGCAATAAGAAAAAAGTGTAACAAGACTAAAGAGACTCAATAGAAAATAAAAGATGCAAAATGTTTTTAATGCACAAATAAACATGGACATTTTGTAAGTATTTTTAAGTATCCTGCTCAGCTGCACATTTCTTGAACTGCAGTGTGCTATTTTAATAACTTCATAGTATATTAGTGTTGTATTTCTGCCTTACTTACTTACTTACAGCCTGGTACTCTTAATTTAAATTTTTTATATTGATGTGAATCTTTCACTTTGCTGCTGTTAGGCCTGAATTTCCTGAGTTTGGGACGATAAAGGGACTTTCCATTCTGTTCTAAACAATTAAGTTAATCCAAAGCTACATTATTTTATTTGTAAAGCTTATTTCAACAACAAGGGAATTCAAAACGCTTTACATGATAAAAAAAAACATAATACGTGAATAAAAAAAGACATTACCATGGCAAAATAAAAAGATGAAAAACTGCAATCCATACTACAATTCAATTCAATCAATCAATCAATCAATCAAACTTTATTTATAAAGTGCTTTTCATAAAACATTGGAACTCATTACAGTAATCAATTCTACTGGTGATAAGAGCATGCATCAGTTTCTCCGTGAGGATGGGGCGGACTTTAGCAATGTTCTTTAGATGATAAAAACCTATTTTAGTAATATTTTTAATGTGAGGGATAAAAGTCAGAAGCTCAGAATAAAAGATCACGCCCCAGTTCTTCGCTTGTAAAAAAGTTTCTTTCTTGGTTGAACTGGAAAAACTTTTCTGTCATCCAGGATTTGATGTCTAAAATGCAGTTAAAAAGTGCATCCATTGGCCATGCGTCATCAGAAGACAGGGAGATGTACTACTGTGTATCATCAGCATAACTGTGAAAGTTAACTCCATGTCTCCTGATGACACTGCCAAGAGGGAGCACATACAGGTTAAAAAGCACTGGGCCTAAAATTGAACCCTGGGGTACACCTCACACATCTTGTGTACCTTAGATGAGCAGGTATCTAAACTTTCCATAAAAGTCCTGTCTGTGAGATAGGATGTGAACCATTTTGTTGAACAGCACCAGAGAGGCAAATCTGGTTTAAATTGGGTTAAAAGAATAGTGTGATCCACTGCATCAAAGGCAGTGCGTAGAATCAGTAGAACCAACACTGTCACACTGTGTGCATCATAGTTTAATCTGAAATCATTTAAAATCTTTAAAAGGGCCGTCTGTGGTTTACCATAAAAAAACCCTGAAATTTCTCTAGGACATTATGAATGTCAATAAAACCAGTTGAATTAAAACAAGCTTTTTTTTTATTTTCTTAAAATCGGTAAGTTAGATACCGGTCAGAAATTGTTAAAATCATTAAAACCTAAATTGCTCTTTATTACCAGGCGTCTCATCTTGGTGTTCCCGGGTTGTCACCATGGGGAGCAGAGCTTTCAGGGGCTGTTTACATGACAACGTTTTTCAGCAAAACAGAGGTTTTTCTCTCCGATTCGGCCTCTCGTTTACACGACAGCGGGAAAACAGGGGGGCGAAAACGCAGCTTTTGGGAAACGGCTTCCAGAGTGGAGAGTTTTGAAAACGCTGGGGGATTCGTTGTCATGTAAATGCAAGCCGGAGACTTTTGAAAATGATGACGTCACTGGCAGCCGCCTACGGACATGTTGCACTTGCGCACTCCGCCTTTCTACAGAAGAACAACAACAATGGCAGATCCAGGTATGCGGTTACTGCTGATGCAGCTTCTGAAGTTATTTGGTCTCTCTGTAAGCAAAACTTAGAGATCATCAGGCTTCTATGCGATCGCCAACGGAAACGCATACAATACCTGCGCCAAATAATCAATATGCCTTTATTTAAGCGGAGGAGAACTACAAGAAGACCGCCATTGTTAGTTATCATGAAATGTTTCTTTTCCGGGTTGTGAAGGGGAAAACTTGGAACACTGCATTCACGGGGCCCATTGCCATCTAAAGGCATATGTACTACATCGTTTTCCATCGCGCGCCCTGTCGTGTAAACGCAGTATGTTTTCACCCGCGTATTCAAACAAAAACGGCAACGTTGTCGTGTAAACAGCCCCTCAGTCTCTCAGCTCGTCAACTCTGGAACTAACTTCCTCCTGACGTCAGAAATACTGACTCTCTTCCTTTATTTAAATGACAGCTCAAAACACATCTGTTCTAACAGGCTTATTCACTTTAGACATTGATTTTGGTTGTTGGTTGTTGTTCACCTATGTATTATTATTTTTCTCTGTTTTTTCTTCTCTGTAAGGTGACCTTGAGATTTGGAAAGGCGTGCTCTAATAAAATGTATTATGTCCTTTGAATGGTGCATCAAGAGTATTATGTTTGGCCCCTTTCACTTGTTCATCTTGTCACTGTAAATCTGGAGTTGGATGTCATTATTAGTTGTAAATCAGACTTATTTCTGGTGGATACTGGATTCTGCCATGACTTCCTTTTTGCAGCCACAGTTTCTAGGTGCAGCCCTACTGATCAACTTTAATTTACATCACTGCTCTGGTGGAAAGTATTGTTCTCTTGTCTTCATCAAGCAGACACCCCTTGCAAGCACCACATCAATGGGCATAATGTCCATTTTCAAGTGTCAACCCATGATCATGATCATTAGTCACATTAGGACGGAGTGCCAACTCCATCATGGCACTGACCTGTTGAATCAAATGAAGCTTTGAATGTATCTTCAGGTCTTTAAAAAACTGCAAAATACAAAAAAAGAAGAGACTAAGATAGGAGTCCCTGCTCTATATCAAAATAGTTTTTGAGGTTGTTTGGATATCAGAAAGTGAAGTCTTTTGGACAGATGTTTAGGAAATGACTCACTGGGAGGAAGACTTGGGGTTGACAAAGGATTCATTCACTAGTGAGTAATGGATAGCTAAGTATTGGAAAATAGATGTATGATTAAATGTATTGATGTTAAATTTTCACACAATTTGCAGCCAGCAGCTTTTTTGGTGATTATTTGGAAAGCAGGAGTTCCTCATTTCTCCAGTGTTTTTTTCATGTTTATTGTCTTTTTTTCTGTTCACTTTTTTTGATCCCTGTGCAAAAGTAGGTTGACTCCGTCTCTTAGGAAACTTTACGTAACGTCTCAAAAGATGTCTTATTCTTCATGAATGCCTCTCTGTGTGCGTTTGAAGTCTTGTACACTGGAGCTTCACAAGTGTACTGAGCATGTGTTAGCTTAATAAATGTATGTGTCAAGGCAAACTAATCGCTTATTGTAATTAGCTGTTTCCTGTCAAGCTGTTTGCAATTTGACACATTGAATCTGGAGTGGCCTTAAGGTTTTTGTGTGCATATGTAGAAGTGTGTGCATAACTGCTGTTTGTGTATCGCTTTGAAGCTCCTGGAGGTAAAGTGACATGACACATTTTTGTCTGCCTAAACCCACTATTGTGCAGGGTGAATCTGCATCTGTAAATATACTTTTATTCACATTACCACTGGGGGAGTCATGAGTATGCACTCACAAAAGTCTGTTAAAAGCTGTCCCCCACCTACTGACTCTAAGAGTTATACTCCCTACAAATTCCTTCATAAATTTGTTCTCTTGACACAAATCACAAAAATGACGTGCATTTTTGCTTCTCTTAATTTTTTGTGCTCACATGTATTGTTAAACACATTCTTGTTTTCTAATTGAAGTTCTTTTTCTCTTTTCCCTCTCCTCCCTGTCAGGATAGAGGGATTATGTTGATGAGAGTGAGCGTATTGTTGGAGATATATGGGTCTGTGATCTTCTAGTAACAAGTCAATGAACTCAGCTGGATGGAGCTGCATCACCAGGAAAAACAGCAGGTGGCTATCAGATTCATGCAAACAAACATTACTGCTGTTACTCTGCTATGAATCTGTATGCATACAAAGATTTAAACACTAAAATACATGTACATATTAGGGTAAATACTCTATATGCAATGAAGAGCATACAGAGGAGCAAATAAGTATTTGGCAGCCACCAATTGTGCAAGCTGTCCCAATTAAAAAGATGAGAGCTGTCTGTAATTTTCATCATACTTGCACTTCAACTATAAGAAACAGAATGTAAAAAAATCCAGGAAATCACACTGTATGATTTTTAGAGAATTTGTTTGAATAATGGTGCAGAAAATAAGTATTTGGTCTATAACAAAAGTTCCCCCCAATACTTTGTAATGTAACCTTGGTTGGCAATGACAGAGATCAAATGTTTCCTGTAGGTCTTCAGCAGGGTTGCACACACTGTAGCTGCTACTTTGTCCCTGTCTACAAGGAGATGAAACCAGGTGAGTAGCAAATATATTTAATCGTATAGGTGTCTCATCCACAAGGAGCTGGCGTTTCAGGACACCGTAAACAATCATGTTTGAAACTGGTTCCCAGAGTGTCTCCGCCACAAGTCTTTGATAATGTAAACACACATGACACCGTACTGTGTTACCATCTTAATTAAGCAAATACTGACCTTATTATGTATCTTAGAATATGATTTACTGTCCTGCCTCTATCATGAGCAGCAAAAATGGATCTGCAGAACCACAGAAACCATATGCTTTTGAATAAAGCTAAAGTTAGATTTGTCGTGTTTTCCACTGGGTTGACTGAGCATGCGCAGTGTTCCTTCCTGTGTTTCTCTGATAGTTTACAGTGCCCCCAGTGGGCCCAGCATATGTACTGCAGCAGTTTCAAACCGGTTTGTGTGAATTCATGTGGACAAACATTTTAATTATTGTGGTGCCATTTTCACAGACTCTGTTTTTAAAACTATACCCGTTTTGTCCTTGTGTAGAGTAGGCCTAGAACTGGGATGTTTTGAGTCTGTCACTGGACAACACAGACTTTCAACATCCTCCATAGATTCTCTATTGGATTGAGGTCTGTAGACTTGCTAGGCCACTCCAGAACCTTGAAAGTCTTTTTACGCAGCCACACTTTCGTTGCCCGGGCAGTGTGTTTGAGATCATTGTCATGCTGAAAGATCTAGCCTCATTTCATTTTCAGTGCTCTCAGAGTTAAAGTGTAACTATGATGAAAATTACAGACCTCTCTCATCTTTTGAAGTGGGACAACTTGCAAAATCGGTAACTGGCAAATACTTTTTTGCCCCACTGTACTAAACGTCCAACAACCTGATGTGCATTATCCACTGTGATAAAGATAACTTCAACAGAAAGAGACACCTACAAATAAATACAAAGAACCAACAAAGCTGTAATAGTGGTAAAACTTACTCAATGAGACAACCACCAAGGAGGTTGACTCTGCAGCTGGGAGTCTGTGCTCCTACTTTTTTTTAATCTCTACCAGCACTTATTCCTTTGAAATATTAATTTCCCTCTCTGCATGTTTCCTACTTGGGTCTGTTGTATGTTGATAGAGAGGGATACATTCAGACAATGAGGGCTGTGCAATTCATGCTGTTTCGTAAAAACAGTGCAGTGGCTCCAAATCCAATAATAGCTGATTAAGGGTATTGGTTACATTTTACAAGTTAAATAACATGAAATGCTATATGTGATTCTATTGTGATTACAGAGTGAGCCATCCTCAAAAATAAAAAAATCTATTATGTTTGTTTTCCAACCTATAAAATATTAATACATTATAAAGCAATGCAGTGTCATGCAGATTTAAGAATCTATTGTTTTCAGTCAAATAACAACAAGTTCTGATTTTTATAGAGGTTTTTAAAGCCCTGGATGTTTTCAGTCTAGTCCCTGATGTTTAAAGTCTGTTGTTTCACTCACCAGCTATAGGCTCACCGCTCCCTCAATCACTCACAACAGGCTGGGTGTGCTCTACTGTGATCAGCGCTGACTTGACTAGGTATCAGGTTACAGCCTCTACGGCTAGCCATTGGTATCAAAAACAAGGCGTGTATTAACGTCTTATTAGGGTATTAACGCCAAAGGTGTATGTTAACTTTGCCATACCATGGCTTGCCAATGCCATAGTCAGTCTGTCGGTACCATGGGCACACGGCCCCTCCCCTCTCCTAACGAGGCCTCTCTGTATAAACGCATACGCAGAAAACTGCATAGCGCCAAACCAGAAGATATATTAGCAACATTTCTAGGACTGACAGAAATCAATGGATCATAGAAAAATTACTGTTAAAAACTGTTGCAACTGTTTAGCTGTTTCTAAGGCCAAGGGTAAGAATTTATCTTTGTAAAATCAAGAGATTCACAAAGGCAAACACTGGCTTAAGCATAATTTTCTTTAGCTGTCCCCTTGGTAGGAAACTAGTTATCCTAAGTAAACACATTGAGTAAGGAAATTCATGAAAAATTACCAATACAAAAGTAACAAAGCACAGTCTAAAAAAGAAAAAAATATATATCATTGCATACTTGATGTAGGAAACACTAATATAGCAATGTTGACTATAAAATTGGATTTATTTTTTTCTTTTCTGTTGATTTTTTAAAATATACACTCAACAAAAATATAAACGCAACACCTTTGTTTCGGCTCCCATTTTTCATCAGATGGACTTAAAGATCTAAAATTCATTCCAGATACACAATATTACCATTTCTCTCAAACATTGTTCACAAATCAGTCTAAATGTGTGATAGTGAGCACTTCTGCTTTGCTGAGATAATCCATCCCACCTCACAGGTGTGCCACATCAAAATGCTGATCTGACATCATGATTAGTGCACAGGTGTACCTTATACTGCCCACAATAAAAGGCCACCCTGGAATGTGCAGTTTTTTGCTTTATTGGGGGTCTGGGGACTCAGAACCGGTCAGTATCTGGTGTGACCACCATTTGCCTCATGCAGTGCAACACATCTTCTTCGCATAGAGTTTATCAGATTGTCAATTGTGGCCTGTGGAATGTTGGTCCACTCCTCTTCAATGGCTGTTCGAAGTTGTTGGATATTAGTGGGAACTGGTACACGCTGTCGTATACACCGGTCAAGCACATCCCAAACATGCTCAATGGGTGACATGTCCGGTGAGTATGCTGGCCATGCAAGAACTGGGACATTTTCAGCTTCCAAGAATTGTGCACAGATCCTTGCAACATGGGGCCGTGCATTATCTTGCTGAAACATGAGGTGATGTTCATGGATGTATGGCACAACAATGGGCCTCAGGATCTCATCACGGTATCTCTGTGCATTCAAAATGCCATCAATAAAATGCACCTGTGTTCTTCGTCCACAACAGATGCCTGCCCATACCATAACCCCACCACCACCATGGGCCACTCGATCCACAACATTGACATCAGCAAAGCGCTCACCCACACGACGCCACACACGCTGTCTGCCATCTGCCCTGAACAATGTAAACCGAGATTCATCCGTGAAGAGAACACCTCTCCAACGTGCCAGACGCCATCGAATGTGAGCATTTGCCCACTCAAGTCTGTTACGGCGACGAGCTGGAGTCAGGTCAAGACCCCGATGAGGACGACGAGCATGCAGTTGAGCTTCCCTGAGATGGTTTCTGACCGTTTGTGCAGAAATTGTTTGGTTATGCAAACCAATTGTTTCAGCAGCTGTCTGAGTGGCTGGTCTCAGACGATCTTGGAGGTGAACCTGCTGGATGTGGAGGTCCTGGGCTGGTGTGGTTACACGTGGTCTGCGGTTGTGAGGCCGGTTGGATGTACTGCCATATTCTCTGAAACGCCTTTAGAGACGGCTTATGATGGAAAAATGAACATTCAATGCACGAGCAACAGATCTGGTTGACATTCCTGCTGTCAGCATGTCAATTGCACGCTCCCTCAATGCTTGTGGCATCTGTGGCATTTTTCTGTGAGACAAAACTGCACATTCCAGGGTGGCCTTTTATTGTGGGCAGTATAAGGTACACCTGTGCACTAATCATGATGTCAGATCAGCATCTTGATATGGCACACCTGTGAGGTGTGATGGATTATCTCAGCAAAGCAGAAGTGCTCACTATCACACATTTAGACTGATTTGTGAACAATGTTTGAGAGAAATGGTAATATTGTGTATGTGGAATGAATTTTAGATCTTTAAGTCCATCTCATGAAAAATGGGAGCAGAAACAAAGGTGTTGCATTTATATTTTTGTTGAGTGTATATAGCCTATATTATAGCTCGGATCATTTCTTTAACTCACGCTCCTCCTGCAAACAGTATTACCCATTTGAGAACTAATGCTTTAGACTGGAAGGTTGAATGATTCCATTGTTGTTGAACTTGTTGATTCTGTTTTATTGTCCGCTTGTTTGTATTAAGTTATTGTATTACCATATGTGCAACTTGTTTTCTGTTGGTTTGTTTGTTGTTTCTGTTCAGAAAAAGTTCCTGGCCACTTACGTGACTCTGTGACGGGGTAAGCCGTATTGCGTCATTTCCTGTTGTAGCTGTTGCACTCCCTGTAACTGTTTGGTCCAGTAGAGCCTGCGCAGCCGGGACCTCAGGCCGGCTGGGTGACGGTACGTAGGAAGCATAGTTCTAGGACCCAGCCCACGGGCCACCACCAACCGGTCCACGTCTCTAACAGATTTTCCCCGCTCAGCGACACACCCGCTGAGAAGCCGACCCTGGTAATTGGCAGGTCTATAGTCAGAAATGTGGCATTAGAGACACCATTGACCATAGTCAACTGCTTGCCAGGGGCCAGAACAGGCAACATCAAATCCTACCTGAAACTGCTGGCTAAAGATAAGCGTAAATACAGTAAGATTGTTATTCACGCTGGCGGTAATGACACCCGGTTACGTCAATCGGAGGTCACTAAAATTTGTGTTGCTTCGGTGTGTACGTTTGCCAGAACAATGTCATCCCACTTTGGATGGAGCAGCTTTTCTTTCTAGGAATATGGCCAAATTTATTAGTCCTCCAAAACACTGACAACCCAGGGTCCAGACCAGGAAGCAGAGTCATAGTTTAACCCACTTCTTTGCTGCTTCTGTACTGTTACCCACCCATTACCCTATAGAAACAGTGTCTTGCCCACGGCCAAAATTAAATGGATTAAAGGTTAAGCCAACAAAAGCAAATTATGGAAATCTCATAAAGATAAATACGACTCTGACTGAACAGAAAAATAAATTTATTAAATGTGGTTTATTAAACATAAGATCTCTCTACTCTAAGACTTTGTTAGTAAATGACTGATTTGTGATAATCACATTGATTTGCTTTGTCTCACAGAAACCTGGTTGCAGCAGGAGGATTATGTCAGTATAAATGAGTCAACTCCTTCCAGTCATTTAAATTTTCCCATTCCTAGAAATACTGGGCGAGAAGGAGGAGTTGCAACCATTTTTCGTTCTGATTTACTAATTAGTCCCAGACCAATTGATAGCTACAGTTCTTTTGAACATCTAACCCTTAATTTTCCTCATCCAAGTTGCAAAACATTAAGACCATTTTTGTTTCTGGTTTTGTATCGTCCACCAGGCCCTTACTCTCAATTCTTGGATGTGTTGTGATCCCCGGGTGTTTGTCTTTTGTTAGTGATTTTCCTTATTTAGTTCTATTTTCATGTTTAGCTATTCTTAGTCTTTCTTGTGATTTCTGTACTTTCTGGTTTCCCCGTAGTCTTGTCTTAGTTTCTTAAGATCCTTCTAGTTTCCCAGTTTTCTGTCTCCCAGCCATTTCACCTCCTGTCCCAGCTAATCACTTCCACCTGCTCATTCCCCCTCAGCTGCAACCGCTTCCCTTAATTGGTCCTGCTCCTTCTCTGCTTCACTCTTCACTCTCCTCCCTCAGTATAAATATGGCCCTCTTTCAGTCACAACTCGCTGGTTCGTCCGTCTTTCTTCCCCGCCTGATTCCTGCCTTCCTTGTAGCCCGTCTGGTTCCTGTTTTTCCCTGTTGCTGCCTGTACCCTCCTGAGTTATGTAAGTTCCTTGTGTTTTTCATTAAATCATTTTTGTATTTACTCTGCTGCTTTTGGGTCCAGTTTAAACTGCAAAACATGACAGAACGAACCAGCCAGTCTTTGGACCCAGCAGAAGCTCGCTGTCTGCCCATGTTGCGCCTGTATTTAAGGCAGCATTTGGACCAAATGGCCACTCTCTCCCCGCCTTGGGTCCGGATCGGGGCAGCAGATGAACTGTTGGATTTGCTAAGGCCCTGGTCGCCATTACTGGCCGAGCTGGGGTTGACTGCATTTTGGGAGGAGGCGGAGTGGAACAAACTGGCAACATTTGCTGGCCAGTTGGGGAGGCCTCTCCCGCCTCGACCCCAGGTGCAGCCCCCTAGTTTCGGGCCGGCCTTGACAGTCTACCAGCTCTCGGGGGGTGTCCCAGAGGACACGCCTCTGATCCCAGGCTCCGCAGGGGGTGTTTCGGAGGACACGCCCCTGGTTCCTGTCTCCGCCGAGGGTGTCCCGGGGAACACGCCTCTGGCTCCTGATTCCTCAGGGGGTGTCCCGGAAGACACACCTCTAACTCCTGTTTCCGCCGGGGGTGTCTGGGAGGACACGCCTCGGGTTCCTGTTTCCGCCGGGGGTGTCTGGGAGGACACGCCTCGGGTTCCTGTTTCCGCCGGGGGTGTCCGGGGGGACACGCCTCGGGTTCCTGTTTCCGCCGGGGGTGTCCGGAAGGACACGCCTCTGGCTCCTGTCTCCGCCGGGGGTGTCTGCAAGGACACGCCTCTGGCTCCTGTCTCCGCCGGGGGTGTCCAGAGGGACACGCCTCGGGCTCCTGTCTCCGCCGAAGGTGTCCAGGGGGACACGCCTCGGGCTCCTGTCTCCGCCGGGGGTGTCCAGAGGGACACGCCTCGGGATCCAGACTCCGCCGAGGGTGTCCAGAGGGACACGCCTCGGGTTCCTGACTCCGCCAGGGGTGTCTGGGAGGACACGCCTCGGACTCTTGGCTCCGCCCTGGGTGTCCAGAGGGACACGGCCGTAAGTCCAGCGCCACGTCGCGGGTCTTCAGCGCCACGTCGCGGGTCTTCAGCGCCACGTCGCGGGTCTTCAGCGCCACGTCGTGGGTCCTCCACACCGTCCTCTCGTAGGCCCCCGCGCCACAAGGTCCTGCTCCGCAGCCGGCCCCCGCGCCACAAGGTCCTGCTCCGCAGCCGGCCCCCGCGCCACAAGGTCCTGCTCCGCAGCCGGCCCCCGCGCCACAAGGTCCTGCTCCGCAGCCGGCCCCCGCGCCACAAGGTCCTGCTCCGCAGCCGGCCCCCGCGCCACAAGGTCCTGCTCCGCAGCCGGCCCCCGCGCCACAAGGTCCTGCTCCGGTGCCGGCCACCACGCCACAAGGTTCCTCGTCGCCGGCCTCCTCGCCTCTTGGTTCCTCGTCGCCGGCCTCCTCGCCTCTTGGTTCCTCGTCGCCGGCCTCCTCGCCTCTTGGTTCCTCGTCGCCGGCCTCCTCGCCTCTTGGTTCCTCGTCGCCGGCCTCCTCGCCTCTTGGTTCCTCGTCGCCGGCCTCCTCGCCTCTTGGTTCCTCGTCGCCGGCCTCCTCGCCTCTTGGCTCCTCGTCGCCGGCCTCCTCGCCTCCTGGCTCCTCGTCGCCGGCCTCCTCGTCTCCTGGTTCCTCGTCGCCGGCCTCCTCGTCTCTTGGTTCCTCGTCGCCGGCCTCCTCGTCGCCCGCTTCCTCGTCGCCCGCTTCCTCGTCGCCCGCTTCCTCGTCGCCCGCTTCCTCGTCGCCTGGTTTCTCATCTCCGTCTTCTGGTTCTTCGTCATCCCAGGCCTCCACCCACCCTGGATGGGTGTGTTTTTGTTTTGGACTCTGGCCTTCCTTCCGAGGCCCCCTCCGCCCACCCTAGTTGGGTGTGTTTTTTGTTATATTGTTCTGGACTCTTGCCCTCCTTCCGAGGCCCCCTCCGCCCACCCTGGTTGGGTTGGGTTCGGTTTGTTTTTGTTGGACTTCTAGGGGCGTCTGGTATCCGCCCTTGAGGGGAGGTTGTGTTGTGATCCCCGGGTGTTTGTCTTTTGTTAGTGATTTTCCTTATTTAGTTCTATTTTCATGTTTAGCTATTCTTAGTCTTTCTTGTGATTTCTGTACTTTCTGGTTTCCCCGTAGTCTTGTCTTAGTTTCTTAAGATCCTTCTAGTTTCCCAGTTTTCTGTCTCCCAGCCATTTCACCTCCTGTCCCAGCTAATCACTTCCACCTGCTCACTCCCCCTCAGCTGCAACCCCTTCCCTTAATTGGTCCTGCTCCTTCTCTGCTTTACTCTCCTCCCTCGGTATAAATATGGCCCTCTTTCAGTCACAACTCGCTGGTTCGTCCGTCTTTCTTCCCCGCCTGATTCCTGCCTTCCTTGTAGCCCGTCTGGTTCCTGTTTTTCCCTGTTGCTGCCTGTACCCTCCTGAGTTATGTAAGTTCCTTGTGTTTTTCATTAAATCATTTTTGTATTTACTCTGCTGCTTTTGGGTCCAGTTTAAACTGCAAAACATGACAGGATCAGAGCTCACATTTTTTAGCTGATTTATTATTAAATACTGATAGGGTCATTATAGTGGGGAACTTCAATATTCATGTGGATACTGAAAGTGATAGACTAAATGCAGACTTTAATGCTATTTTAGACTCAATTGGCTTTACTCAAAAAGAATAGGGATCGACCTACTCGGGTAAACCCACTTTGGACCTTGTACTGACATATGGTATTGAGTGTGAGGAAATAACAGTCCACCCACATAACCCGGTCCTGTCTGACCACGTCTTGATAACTTTTGAATTTACTTTAACTGACCATCTTAAATCTGAAAGAAAATGTCATTATAGTAGAGCTTTATCAGACAATGATGTAACAATTTTTAAAGAATCTGTTCCATTCTTACTTTCCTCAGAGTAACACAGTTTATGGCAGCAATTCCATCTCTAACCCTTCAGAAATTGATGGTCTGGTTCACAGTGTTACATCCTCATTGCGTTTGGCATTAGATAGTGTAGCCCCCTTAAAAAAGAAAGTGGCTAACCATAGGAGGCTGACTCCTTGGTTTAACGCAGAGTTGCGTACTTTAAAGCAGAATACTAGGAAGTTGGAGAGAAAATGGCGCTCTACACATCTAGAGGATTCCTATTTCACCTAGAATAACAGTCTACTGCTGTATAAAAAGACCCTTCAGCAAGCTAGAACAGCATATTTTTCATCATTAATAGAGGCAAATAAAAACAATCCTAGGTTTCTTTTTAGTACAGTTGCTAAACTTACACAGAGTCATAAAATTAATTCTATTAAAAATAAAATAATTGGCATCCTCCCAAACATGATTAGTTCTTCCTCAGTAAATGAGGCAGCATCGGAAAGAACTGTAGAACCTCATTTGTGCTTAGGCTGTTTTGATTCCGTCGAGCTTTCGGAATTATCAAAAATATCATCTAAACCTTCAACTTGTATGTTGGACCCAATCCCAACCAAATTATTTAAGGAAGTGTTCCATTTGGTTCCTGGCCCCATTTTGGATATGATGAATCTATCCTTAGTGAACGGATACGTACCACAAGAATTTAAAATAGCTGTAATTAAATCTTTACTCAAGAAACCTTCCCTTGATCAAGATGACTTGGTGAATTACAGACCTCTATCTAACCTTCCTTTCTTATCCAAAATCCTTGAGAAAATTGTTGCTAATCAAGTCTGTGAGCATCTAAACAGTAACGATCTGTTTGAAGAGTTTCAGTAAGGTTTTAGAGCTCATCATAGCACCGAAACAGCACTGGTGAAGGTTACTAATGATATCCTCATGGCCTCAGATAATGGACTGGTGTCTGTCCTGGTTTTGTTAGATCTCAGTGCTGCTTTTGACACAGTCGATCACAATATTCTCTCAGAAAGGCTTGAACATTTTGCAGGGATCAAAGGAACAGAACTAGGCTGGTTTAAATCATATTTGTCTGACAGATTCCAGTTTGTTCATCTAAATGATCAATCTTCTTCACTCACAAGGGTTACTTGTGGAGTTTCACAGGGTTCTGTGCTTGGACCAATTCTTTTCACCATACATATGCTCCCAATTGGTAGAATCATTAGACAGCATGGGATAAATTTCCACAGCTATGCCGATGACACACAACTATATTTATCCATAAATCCTGATGAACCCAGTCAGTTAGGTAGATTACAGGCATGTCTGGAAGACATAAAAAGATGGATGAATCTAAACTTTTAGCTTTTAAATTCTGACAAGACAGAAGTTGCTGTTTTTGGACCAGAGGTTCTAAAAAAGAAACTGATTGGTCAATCACTTCATCTGGATGGTATTAAATTAGCCTCCAGTAATAACGTAAAGAACCTCTGCAATATTTTTGACCAAGACTTGACATTTAAATCCCATATTAAACAGGTTTCTAGCATTTCCTTCTTTCACCTCCGGAATATTGCTAAAATTAGAAACATCCTGTCCAGGAGTGATGCTGAGAAACTAGTCCATGCATTTGTTACCTCAAGGCTGGACTACTGTTATTCTTTACTATCAGGTAGTCAACAAAATGCCATTAAAAGCCTTCAGTTGATCCAAAATGCGTCACCAAGAGTTCTGATCAATATTAAAAAGAGAGATCACATTTCTCCTGTTTTAGCTTCCCTTCATTGCCTCCCTGTTTAATCCAGAATAGAATTTAAGATCCTTCTTCTTACATACAAAGCCCTTAATAATCAAGCTCCATCATACATCAGAAATCTAATTGTTTCATATGTTCCCAACAGAGCACTTTGCTCTCAGACTGCAGGTTTATTTGTAGTTCCTAGGATTTCTAAAAGTAGAATGGGAGGCAGATCTTTTAGTTATCAGGCTCCTCTCCTGTGGAACCAGCTCCCAGCTTTAGTCCATGAGGCAGACACTTTGTTTACTTTTAAGGCCAGGCATAAAACTTTCCTTTTTGATTAAGCTAATAGTTTGAGTGGCTTAGGTCATCCTGAGCTAGCTCTGTAGTTATGCTGCTATAGGCTTAGACTGTTGGAGGACAGACTTACCAATTTTCTTCACTCTGCTACTTCCCTTTCTACTACTACTCTCCAGCTGTATTACAGTACATTCTGTTATTTCGACTGTTAACTTTGTGTTCTCTCAGTGTTTTTCTCTCCATAGAAGATATACCTGGTCTGGTATCCTGATTGGCTGCAATGCCCTGTTGGACGGGGGGCATCGACTGGTATGATGCTCCCAGTAACTGAACATCCACTTTGTCCTGTTATCAACTTTTTTCTTTCTGTAACAAAGAAAGTACTCTTATATCAGATCTTCTTTTCTTTCTGTGTCTCTGCTCTGTCTTCTCAAACCCCCAGACGGTCGTAGCAGATGGCCGCGCCTACTAAGCCTGGTTCTGTTGGAGGTTTCTTCCTGTTAAAGGGGAGTTTTTCCTCTCCACCAGCGCTACATGCTTGCTCAGTATGAGGGATTGCTGAAGGATTGCTGTGGTTGGAAAGTCTACATCAACAGTTGTGAATTGGCGCTATATAAATAAACTGAATTGAATTGTTTCACACTTTGATTTGATTTAATAAGTTTGTAGAAGAAAGCAAAGATGAGCTTCAGACAGAGAAGGAGCCAGAAGCAGCAGAGGTGTTCCAATCAAACATGGAAATTGGTCCCAGTTATTTGACTAGATTCTTTTTGTGCTGGAGATTGCTAACCAAGCAAACATTTTGTAACACTCTTGATGCATCATGACTAGATGTAGGCCAGTTTTATCATAAGTTTTAACCATTTGTTTAACCATTAGTTTACAATAATCATACTTTGAACACTTTTATTATGATGTCATGATTTTGTAGAGGGTAGGAGAGATGACCTAAAGAGAGGAGCTATAGCTGCAGCAAAAGCACCAGCAACATCATTAGGCATGTGAACTGGTAACAATTAGATACTTTCTTTAACTCTGTGTTATAGATAATTAATAAGAAAAGTTATTTTATTTCCAACTATCATAATACATATTAAAATATAGATAGACTTCAATTCTAATAAAATTGAAATCTGAAGCAAATTCAAAACAGGTCAATAACAGTGCACCATTGAAGACATAATAAATGAAAATTGTAAAACTTTGCTTTACCTTACTTGCTCATTTAGCATTTTGGCATTATTGACAGAGCCAAACGGACTAACCAAGACAGCACCAATAATGAGAGAAGACCAAGTGATGAGAAGAGGAGAGACAACAGCTAGAGATAAAGACAGAGAGAGACAGCAATAGGTGAATAGTGTATGAATGATAGTATGTGCACAATGTTTGTGAGTAATCTAATTCTAAATAAAATAAAAACTGGGGAAGTTCACTGGTGGAAGGAGAGAGATGGAGAAAGCAAAGACATATTGGATAAAGAAAGGGACATTCAAGTAAAGAGGAGGAAAAATGAGACCAACAGAAGCAAGTGAAGAAAGATTGTTTGAACTAAACTTTTGTTTGGTTTTGCTGTTTTCAGCTGTAATTTTCCAAATCACAAAACATTGAACATTAAATATTAAACTGATCATTAGATATAAAATTATAAGCCATTGTATATTAGATGACACATTAGGGTGTTCTGACATGCATGCATTGAAAATCAATTATAATTTAGGCACCTTACTATGTATGCTATAGTCTATAATTTATTGTTACACTTTATATATATATATATATATATATATATATATATATATATATATATATATATATATATATATATATATATATATATATATATATATCACATCTTGTCTGGGCTAAGCCCAGGTACTCCTTAAAGGCTGGGGACGCCCTTGAGTATACACATCTTCCTGCAACTTGAAAAAGTATTCACACCTCTTGAACCTTTCAATATTTTGTCGCATTACAACCACAAACCTTAATAGATTGTATTGGGATTGGTTGTAGCTGGTTGCACTGGATCTTTATAGGTGTACCAGCACACTGTAAAGGGGGAGGAATACAAATGTATATGTCTTGTAAAAAATAATAGAATGGGATCATAGAACTGAAAGCTGCTTCGTTATGTTTGGTTCCAACTCTAGTGATGATTAGTAGACTAGAGTTGGAAGACCTGAGTGGTCTGGGGGTTGATATAGTAGCAACAAGTCTTCCAAATACTTTGGTGCTAAGCCATTCAATGGTTTATATGGTTAAAGTATTTAGAAGTATATTCTCTGAGCTACAGGGAACCAGTGTAAGGACTTTAGAACTGGGATAACATGCTCTACTTTCCTGGTTCTAGTGAGGACGTAAGCAGCAGTGTTCTGGATCAGATGCAGCTGTCTGATTGACTTTTTAGGCAAGGCAACTTTACTTGTATGGTACACTTTCAACAACAAAGCAATTCAAGGTGCTTTGGATGCTTAGGCCATTAAATAAAAGCAGCAATAAAACAACAGTAAAAGCATAAAACACAGCATTGGAGACAGGCAGGTCAAGATAGGCAGACCTGTGAGGACACTGTTGCAGTAATCAAACCTACTAAAGATAAATGCATGGATGAGTTTGTCGAGGTCCCATTCCAACTTTAGTCCTTTAATCCAAGAATTGTTCTTCAGATGATAGAAGGCTGACCTTGTTATTGCTGTTATGTGACTTTGGAGGATCAGGTTATTAGGTTCATTACTACACTTAGATTTCAGGGCTGATCAGTAGTTTATTTCTGTTTTAACTGAAGCTGTGTGCTGACTCTTGATCGTTCCTCTTTAGGTCCAGGATGATTACTTCAGTTTTGTTTCTATTCAGCGGGAGAAAATTATGGCACATCCATCCATTCATTTGCTGGAATCCAAAAGTACCTGCCCTGTGGTTCTACCACAGTCTGAATTTATGCTGATCTCATTGAAAACTTTGACGAGGGTAGTCTGGGTGCTTTGGTGAGCATGGTAACCAGACTGAAAAACATCAAAGCGGTTGTTAGGAAGGCAAGGCAAGGCAAGGCAATTTTATTTGTATAGCACACTTTCAACAACAAGGTGATTCAAGGTGCTTTACATGATTAAGAGGTAAAATAAAAAAAGCAGTAAAACACAGACAAAGCATATAAAAAAAACAGCAATAAAGCAAGAAGCACACACAAAACATGATACATAAAAACATTACTCAAAGGCAGCTCTAAACAGGTACGTTTTTAGTTGTGATTCAAAATAACTCAGTGTTTCAGCAGCTTTGCAATTTTCTGGAAGTTTGTTCCAGATTAGAGGAGCATAGAAACTCAAAGCTGCTTCTCCATGTTTGGTTTTAATTCTAGGGATGTTAAATAGACTGGAATTAGAGGACCTGAGTGTTCTGGTGGAAGCTATTTAACTGTTGAAACACACATTTTTCAAAAATCTTGTTGATGAATGGAAAATTTAAGTTTGACCTTTAGTTCTGTATTAACATGTTGCCCAGGTTGTTTTTCTTCATCAGTGGTTTAATAATGGCCGTTTTTAAAGCCTGGGGGCAGACACCTGAGAGGTGGCATCAGTTAACTACTTGACTCAGATCAGGCCCAATGACACTGAAAACTTTCTTAAAGGAGCATGGGGCAGAATGAAGAAACAAAACTCACGAGCGATGCGGCCGGCGCTGCAAGTAACTGCAGCCAGCCGCACGGGAGCCCGCACAAATGCTTCACAAAACAACATACCTCTTCAGTGACATACTTCTTTTTTCTTAGTGCCACTTTGTAGTTGGCTGTGAGTCGTCCTTGGTCGTTTCCCAGTTGCAGAGGAGAAGAATCCATTCTCACAATTAAATCAATGGAGGTCTGTGACCATTTTTCTTCCTCTTTTAAAGCTGTCGAGAACGCGCAAGCCGTGTCAATTGACGTCACACTCGTAGGACAGCGCGGGAAATTCGGGCCCCGAACTGCAGCACATTTTGCAGCACACAGCCAGTTTAAGAAAATAGAGCGATACGTTGGTGGGCTCATTCTTTTTGGTTTATAACGCTTCATCACCCAACAGCATTAAAAAAACTGGACATGGATGTTTATTTCATTTATAAATTCTGCCCCATGTTGCTTTAAGAAAAGCTGTGAGAAATTCGAGGCAACAATAGGAGGAGCTTAATTGTTTAATGATTTCTTCAAGGTTTTTTTGTTTAGTTTTTGGAATTCGGTTATTTTCTCTACATTGGTGTTGAGTGGGGATGACATTAGTAATGGGTTTGGTACTGATGTACAGACTGATGTACAGACTGACCCTGTAATCTGTAATCTTTTCAGTAAAAACACAAGACATAAGATAAAAACATAAGATCCCATTAAAAATACATTGAAATGTGTTGTTAAATGGGACAAAGCACGATAATGTCCAAGGGGTGATGGGAATAACTTCTCAATCCACTGTATTCAAACAAAATTACAATTTGCATTAAGCTTGGGTTTGTATTCTAATGGTCTATTTTTGTCAATTATATGGGAATTCAAGCTTATCAGCTACTTCTTTTATGGAATCAATGTGTGTCTAGAAAAACCTAACAGAGGTTAAAATAAGGAAAAAAGTGTGTAAATTTAGCCAATTTTTCATTACTATATATCTTTCAAGTTTCTGTACAAATCTAGTAGTGTCAATAAAAGCAAACTTTTCTCCTTTGTCTATTTCACAGAACAATTTTAAACTGAAAAGAAACCAACTTTGCTCCTAGTTGTGATTGATCTAATTTTTGTCCTCTTCTCTTTTTCATCTGTTTTAATGGTCAGGTTAAGTTGCTTTACACATTGTGAAGCTTCTGATTTCCTTACAAAAGACCTCAAGTGTAGGTGAATAAGGGTTTTTGAATGTGCGTCTTAGAATGAAATGAGCAGTTTCAGCATTTTTGGCTACAGCGTCTTCCAGCACATGAACCGTAAAAGCCATCAAGTCTTTTTAATGTCTCTTTTTATTGCTGTCCTATATGTCTGGCAGCAAGCTGCTCTCCCTGTACCGCTGCAGTGCCACCAGCTGTGCCACTGCTCCCCTGGCACAAAAATGATGGCGCTTGATGAAGTGAGATGGCATTGTAATGTCAGTTTTTTTTTTTGAGGAAAAAATTACTTTGCATCCCAAGTAGCTGCATTTAACATAAAATATGAGTAATTTAATATATTATGGCATATGGCACATAGACAACATCTGAAACATGAAAATAGCAGCCATGCTGACTTTCAGAAATCCTTGGCCTGAATAATGACACTATTCAAAATTGTGTGACAGTGTGAATGTGTATTAATTGTGCTTTTAAAAATGAATATAATTTTTGTTAGTCCGTCAGATATTTTTCATTCACCAAATAAATATGGAATACCTGTGTGTTAAATGATACGTGATGAATAATCTATTGGGCACAACAGGCACATTTCTTTTAGTGATCAACTTTCAGTGAGCCCATCTACAAGCTGTTTTTAGAACGCCTCTATGGTGTCTACCAGCTGTATCAGCTCTCTGTCCTGGCAGTCGCCATTTTCCCAAACCATCTGTGTCTGCAGGCATCAGGAACTACTCCAGTACTCTATAATTTGCTCGTTAAGCTCTCTTTTTTTCTCAAAAGTACAGAAACTATAGTGGAGAGCATAACAGATGTAATTAGTTACTCTTTCTCACTAGTTGGGCTCAGGTTTCCAAAACAGATTACCAGTTCAATCTTCTATGCATTATTAATTGTAAATTTAAAATAGATTGCAATATTAACCTGTGAAAGTCAAAAAAGCGTAATGTGTTATAATAGGCATAAGAAAATATATCAACAGCAAGGCAAAAGGAAATAACAAGGTGTGAAAAAACACAAGTCCCTTGTGAAAATGAAAAGATCTTATTGGCTGTTATAATCTTGGCTCGTGGGAGCATGTAGATAATAAATAGGAGGGGTATTTATGTGGATGCCATTTAAAACTTTGACAATGGCAGTCTCGGTGGTGTGGTGCGCGCGGAAACCAAACTGAGAAATATCAAAACAGTTGGTCATTGTTAGAAACTATTTAACTGTTGAAACAGCTTTTTCAATAATCTTGATGATGAATGGAAGATTAGAGATTGACCTGTAGTTATGTTTTAATGTGTTGTCCAGGTTATTATTCTTTAGTAGTGGTTTAATAACTGCTGTTTTTAATGCCAGGGGGAATACACCTGACAGGACGGATGAGTTAACTATTTGAATCAGATCAGACCCAATGACAGGGAAAACTTTCTTAAGAAAAACTGTGGCTAGGATATCAAGACAGCAAGAGGGGGAGCTTAATTGATTAATGATTTCTTCAAGGTGTTTTTGGTTGAATTCATGGAAATCTGACATTTTCCCTACATTGGTGTTGATTTGGGATGACATTGGTAGTGGGTTCGGTATGAAGGTACAGACTGACCATCTAATTGTTGAGTCTTTTCAGTGAAAAAGCTGGCAAATTCATTGCAGGCCCTGGAATTTAGGTGAGGGGCTACTGTCACTGAGGATTATTTAGTCTTTCCATTATTATTAATGTTTCTTTAATGTTTTCAGAGAAGAACAGTTCCCTTTCATCTTTTAAAGTTCACTGATATCTATTCAATTTCTCTTTGTAGATCTCACAGTGAATCTGGAGATGAGTTTCCTTCCATTTTCTTTGAGCTCGATGACACTCCCTTTTTTCACTACGTTCCAGTGGTCGCTTGTCGACGGAGACGTCTTTCTTCCTGAGACTGCTTTCACTTTAGTTGGAGCAATGGAATCAATGATGTCTGAGATTTTCGTGAGGAAATTATATACCAGCTTGTTTACTGAGTTGGAGTCGGGAGATGAGGAGGATGTGGTGGGAGGGTAAATACGTTTGAAGGTTTCAACTGAACTGTTCCCAAGAAAACGCTTTTTTACAGTGGTCTCACTGTGGCTAGATAGTTTAGCAGAGATTGTACTTTCAAAGGAAACACAGAAGTGGTCAGATAATGCAATATAAATTACCGAGATGTTGGATATATTTAAACCTTTGTTGATAATTAAGTCCAGAGTGTGTCCACGATTGTGTGCTGGTTGTTTGACATGCCTGGTCAGGCCAAAGTTATAAAGAGTATCACCTAATGTTTTCGCTGGTCTATCTTTGGGGTTGTCTGTCTGGATGTTGAAGTCCCTCACAATGATTAATTGGTCATAGTCGATACATATTATGAGATGAAGGTCACTAAAATCATTAAAGGAGTTCGAGTTAAGTTTTCGGGGTTTATATAAACTTAGAAATAAAGCTTTGTTAGGTTTATTTATCTGGGTAGCTAGGTATTCAAATGAGACAAATGTCCCCAAGGATACCTTTTTAAAGTTCATTAAGTAATGAAAAATTGTGGCTACACCTCCAACTCCTCTGTGTTTCCTGCACTTGCTTAAAAAAATGTTATTTGGAGGAGTAGATTATATCAATGCAGATTTCTCATTATTTACGTCTAGCCAGGTTTCTGATTAAAAAAGGGTGTGTACATTATGTTCAGTGATGAATTAATTGATTAGAAACGACTTCCCTGATAAACTAACGTTTAATAAAGCTAATTTAAGTCGTTTGATGATTGGTAGCTGAACCTTCTGACAGGTGATCAATTTGAGATTGGTTTAATATGAGAGCGTTTGGCTTTAATTTTTTGTTTTCTGCTCCTTATAAGCACTGAAATACAACTCTCAGGGAGGCTGTGCAACTTCTGGGAGAACATGGGAATAGAATTACTGTCCGGTCCCCTTCTGTATCAGATGTCTGTTATTACCAGTTGGGGCATGGGAAGAATACATCTGGTGTTTCTAGAATTGTTGAGTAGACTGGAATTAGAGGACCTGAGTGGTTTGGGGGGTTGGTATAGTAACAGTAGATATTCAACATACTTTGGTGCTAAGCCATTCAATGATTTATAAACTAGTAAGAGTATTTTGAAGTATATTCTCTGAGCTTCAGGGAGCCAGTGTAAGGCCTTTAGAACTGGGGTGATGTGCTCTACTTTCCTGGTTCTAGTAAGGACAAGGGCAGCAGCGTTCTGGATCAGATGCAGCATGCGAAGTCTACTGCATCTTTCATCATCCCTTTCAAGGACTGGTCCACTGATGAAGATGTTTATGTTAAGTCCATCAAGTCTCTGTAGCAGATCAGAGAAATTTCTCTTCAGTTTTTGGCTACATCAGTTGGTCCTGCATGTACGAGATTTTCCAGTTCCAGTTATTGATCTATGATTGTCTGGATTTTTTCTGAGATTACGTTCACTGTATTCTTGGGGCAGCTGATAACACTAGTGTTCTGGCTACAGAAATCGGGATTGGGAGAGATCAGGAGAGGCTGCTCCTCCTTCAGCAGCCACACACTACTCCAAGCATGAATCCCAAACAGTCACTTAGCATGTGAATTGTTTCTAATAGTTTCTAATCATTTGGTGGGATTGGTGACCCCAAAATGCCACTTTTTGTTGCATTTCACCAACAGTGAACTTTGAAGATTTTGTACATCTTCCTTACCGTCTCTCTGACTGTCTGTGGATGCAAAATAAACTTGGCTACTCGTTAAACTTTATTTATTATTGTTTCAGTAGCCTTAACCTTTTCTTGTAGCCATTGTCTGAAGTATGAATGGCCTGTTCTCTAGTCTTCTCCAGTTTGAAGAGAAGTTAAGAACGATAAGCCTATGAGTTGCATTAAATGTATACCCCATACAAACATAAAGTGATAGATTACTAATTTCAAAGATTAATATAAAGAATAAATACAAAATATGTTTCAGCTACGATTTATTTTTAAAAACTTATTGGGGCTACCAAAAACGTTGCAATAGTGATTCTCTCCCAAAAAAAATTAATTTTCAAGTTTTTACACATCTGATCGCCAATTAGTTTGGAAGGCAGTGTAAAACCTTACAAGCAAGGGGCTCTTAATGTACAAAGCTCCTCATTGTTTCAGTAGATTTCATCAGATTCTTACATTTTTTCATGATTTTGTTTTGTTTCAAAACCTTTCCTAATAACTGATCACATTATATTATTTGTAAAATATTCTTCCACACTCATTTACTCTGGCACATTTGGTATTTTACTGTCTTCAGTAAGGCAAGGCAAGGCAAGGCAAGGCAATTTTATTTGTATAGCACACTTTCAACATCAGGGCATTTCAAGGTGCTTTACATGATTTGGTGATTTAAAAAACAAAAAAAACAATGGAAATTAAAAGTAAAAGAGACACACATTACACAAGATACACAATAAAGCAAGAGAAAGATCAACAAAAAAAAGCAAGAGAGTATGAACACATTTCATACATATGACATCAAGCATTTACTCAAAGGCAATTCTAAACAGATGGGTTTTTAGTCTCGATTTAAAGCAGTTCAGAGTTTCAGCAGCTCTACACTCGTCAGGAAGTCTGTTCCAGATAAGGGGAGCATAAAAACTGAAAGCTGCTTCTCCATGTTTAGTTCTGAGTCTAGGGATGTTTAGTAGGCTAGAGTTGGAGGACCTGAGTGGTCTTGGTGGTTGGTACCATGACAACAGGTCTTCAACATATTTTGGTGCTAAGCCATATAATGATTTATAAACTAGTAAAAGTATTTTAAAGTCTATTCTCTGAGCTACAGGGAGCCAGTGTAAGGACTTTAGAACTGGGGTGATGTGCTCTACTCTCCTGGTTCTAGTGAGGACGCGAGCGGCAGCGTTCTGGATCAGCTGCAGCTGTCTGAATGACTTTTTAGGCAGACCTGTGAAGATGCTGTTGCATTAATCAATCCGACTAAAGATAAACGCATGGATGAGTTTTTCTAGGTCGTGTTGCAACATCAGTCGTTTAATCCTAGAGATGTTCTTCAGGTGATAGAACGCTGACCTTGTTATTGCCTTTATGTGACCCTGGAGGTTCAGGTCTGAGTCCATTACTACACCTAGGTTTCGAGCCTGATCAGTAGTTTCTAGCTGTATTAATTTAAGCTGTGTGCTGACTCTTGATCGTTCCTCCTTGGGTCCAAAAATAATCACTTCAGTTTTGTATCTATTCAGCTGGAGAAAGTTATGGCACATCCATCCATTTATTTGGTCAATGCATTGATTTAGGGTTTGAATGGGTTCAGTCACCTGGTGACATTTTAATGTAGAGCTGACTGTCATCCGCGTAGTTATGGTAACTAATGTTATTAGTTGCTATAATCTTGCCTAGTGGGAGCATGTAGATATTAAATAAGAGGGGCCCCAGGATGGAGCCCTGGGGCACCCCACACGTGATTTCTGTTTGTTCTGATGAAAAGTTTCCTATTGAAACATAGAAGTCCCTGTTCTTTAGGTAAGATTCGAACCAGCCAAGTAGTGTACCAGAGAGTCCGACCCAGCTCTCCAGTCGTTCCAATAAAATATCATGATCAACAGTGTCAAATGCTGCACTGAGGTCCAACAGAACAAGCACTGTGGTTCTTCCACAGTCTGTATTTATGTGGATGTCATTGAATACTTTGACGAGGGCAGTCTCGGTGCTGTAGTGAGCACGGAAACCAGACTGAAAAACATCAAAACGGTTTGTCATTGTTATGAAGCTATTCAACTGCTGAAACATGGCTTTTTCAATAATCTTACTTTCAGCCTGTAGTTCTGCATTAACGTGTTGTCCAGATTTTTCTTCTTTAGCAGTGGTTTAATAACTGCTGTTTTTAAAGCCTGAGGGAAGACACCTGATAGCAGGGATGAGTTCACTATTTGAACAAGATCAGACCCAATAACAGGAAGAACTTTCTTTAGAAAAGCTGTGAGTAGGACAGCAGGAGGAGGAGCTTAATTGGATAATGATTTTTTCAAGGCTGTTCTGGGTTAATTCGTGGAATTCAGACATTTGCTCTACATTGTTGTTGATTGGGGATGGCACTGGTTGTGGGTTCGATATTGAGTTACAGATTGGCCGTCTAATTGTTAGAATCTTTTCAGTGAAAAAGCTGGCAAATTTTATTGCAGGACCTGGTAGAGTTTAGTTCAGGGGCTACTGTCACTAAAGGATTAGTTAGTCTTTCCACTGTTGCAAATAGGGTCCGTGCATTATTAATGTTTCTGTTGATGATTTCAGAAAAGAACGATTCCCCAGCATCTTTTATAGTTAGCTGATATCTATTCAGTCTCTCTTTGTAGATCACACAGTGAACCTGGAGTCGAGTTTTCCGCCATTTTCTCTCGGCGCGTCGACACTCTCTTTTTTCACTACGTACCAGTGGATTACTTGCCCACGGAGACTTCTTTCTACCTGAGACTACTTTCACTTTAGTTGGAGCAATGGAATCCATGATGTCTGAGATTTTCGCAAGGAAATTATCTACCAACTTATTTACTGAGTTTTAGTTGGGAGATGAGGGGGATGCAGTGGAAGGGTAAATACGTTTAAAAGTTTCAACTGAGCTGTCCCCTAGAAAACGCTTTTTTACTTACTGTGGCTGGATAATTTAGCAGAGATGGTACTTTCAAAGAAAATACAGAAATGGTCAGATAACGCAATATTAATTACAGAGATGTTGGAAATATTTAAACCCTTGCTGATAATTAAGTCCAGAGTGTGTCCTTTATTGTGTGTTGGTTGTTTGACATGCTGGATCAGGCCGAAGTTGTGGAGAGTATCATCTAATGTTTTTGC
The DNA here is from genome assembly GCA_963556495.2 of Valencia hispanica. Lineage (NCBI taxonomy): Eukaryota > Metazoa > Chordata > Actinopteri > Cyprinodontiformes > Valenciidae > Valencia > Valencia hispanica. Next base: position 12,526,288 of record OY747717.1, on the reverse strand, counting down.
TTGTCTATCTTGGGGGTTGTCGGTATGAATGTTAAAATCCCCCACAATGATTAGTTGGTCATAGTCGATACATATTACAGAAAGGTCATTGAAATCATTAAAGAATTTAGAGTTAAGTTTTGGTGGTTTATATAAACTTAGAAATAAAGCTTTGTCAGGCTCGTTTATCTGGGTGGCTAGGTATTCAAAAGAATCAAACGTGCCCAGAGTTACCTTTTTAAAGTTCATTGAGTTGTGAAAAATGGTGGCTACACCTCCACCTCGTCTGTGCTTTCTGCTCTCGCTTAAGGAATTGTAATTTGGAGGAGTAGATTCTATTAATGCAGTTGTTTCTTTACTTTCATCTAGCCAAGTTTCTGATAAAAAAGGGCGTGTAAATTATGCTCTGTGATGAAGTCATTGATAAGAAAAGACTTTCCGGATAGAGATCTAATGTTTAATAAAGCTAACTTAAGTATTGTGATGATGGGCAGCTGAACCTTCTGATAGGTTATCAATTTGAGATTTTGTTTAATATGAGAGCGTGTGGTTAACGATTTATGTTTCCTGCTGCTAATAATCACTGAAATCGGGCGAGTTCTGGGAGACGGTAGGGGTGGATTTATTGCCCGGTTCCCTCAAATATCAAATATCTGTAATAATCAGTGGGGGGAAGCTCCCAGACTTATTGACACTAGTCCCAGGTGTTTGGTGTAGTCTAAGTTTAGGTGTTAATTGTGTCCCAAATTTGATTTGCTCGTTCAGTCTGTCTGTAAAGTTTCTAAATGGAGACTAATTTTATGTGGCTGAGACAAAGGACGATGAAGACTTAATCTCTGATGGTTGTTTATCTCTTCGGTTCTGTGGTGTCATCATGACTTGGTGTTTTTGTTCTCTGATATCCATGGGCATGAGCATGCGGAGTCTGCTAAATCTTTCATCATTCCCTTCAGGGACTGGTCCGCTGATGAGGATGTTTACGTTAAGTCCATCAAGTCTCTGTAGGACAGTGTTTCTCAAACTTTTTTAACATTCCCCACTTTGGACAAAGGAGCATACACAAGCCCCCCATGCTTTTATCGCCCCAACAGAATGGTGACCAGGCCTGATTTTTAAAGTGTTTTATTTATTTAAATAGCCGAGTTAGTCTACAAGTTTTTAAGAGTATAAATTAGTTGGAAAAAGGGGTTGCACACTGGTATAAAACCGGCTCAGAAATATATGCTGTCAGTAGTTGCTACATGTAGAACTTCAGCTCACAGTTCGAGAAAATAAAAGTTGTAGTTTTATCAAATTTACAAAGCTTTCAAAAGTACAAAATAAATAAAAAAATAAATAAAGAGCAAGATACTCATCCCTGTATTTCCTCCGTGGTTGACCGTGTAACTTCTCTTACTCTGAAACGTACCCTGATCTTTTAAGATATTTGTACATTTTGTAGATGGAATCTCTGATAATGCAGCTACTTCAGCTTGTTTTGTTCTGCTGCGATATATTCCAACGTCAAACTCCCAGCCCGATGTTCCCGGTCCCGGTTCTGTTTACAATGATGATCACAATTGCTAATTTATTTGAGTGTGTTTAATTTTGTGAGAGGGGGGAACTGGTTGATTTAATTTACTGTGCAGTGAAACATTCACAACGACAGAATCTAGGGGGGAAAAACTTAAATCCCATTGATGTCACGCCCCACCTGCAATACCTCTGCGCCCCACTAGTGGGGCTCGCCCCACAGTTTGAGAAACACTGCTGTAGGAGATCAGAAAAGTCTCTCTTCAGAATCTCTGATTGTCTCATCGCGATATCTGCTGATCCAGCGTGAATGACGAGCTTTTCCAAAGCAGGATGTTGGTCCAAGATTTTTGGGATTTTTTCTGATATTTCTCTCACTGTATTTTTGTAGCAGCTATAAACTCTGGTGTTCTTGCTACAAAAAGCCTCAATTCCATTAATTGATCCGTCTTGTATGATAACAATCTTTGCTGGGGGGGCTCTTACTTTGTTATATGTCCGTTTGATGCGGCTGGGTTTCTCCTGATGGCTTTGACTGGTCCCGGGGGCTGCGTCATCTTTCGGGGAACTCAAGGCTGCAAATCTGTTTTTCACCGGGATTCCAGGTGGAGAAATATCTCTTGTTTTTGGCTGAAACCTCTTTTGTTTACTTTTAACAGAAGCGGGAGGTCTGGTTTCAGAGCTTTCTCTGTGCTGGAGTTTCTTTTGTTTTTTCTTCCTCGGAGAACAGGCTGGGGTTGATGATTCCATGCGTTTTAAAGCTGGCCAGTCTTTATTAGAGTGCGGAGTTCTGCCGCTCAGGCGCCTGTAGGGAGTCTCTGTGACACGGTTAGACCGATGTAACACCGGGCTGTTTGTATTCAAAGGTAAAGTTGTGCCGTTTCCATAATCAGCGTGGAGATCAAAATTAATTTCCAGATGACGTAGCTTCATTTCAATGCCCTCAATTCTGTGGAGCAGTTTTTCAAAATCCTCAGCTGAGCAAAAAGCCATGTTAAGTCCATAAAAAAGTAATCCAAGAAGAGATCCGGTCCAATACAGTAACTCCAGGGGCTGGGTAGATAAAGTAACTAAGAAAAGATTAAGAAAGAAAACAAGAAAAGCAAACAGAAAAGAAAATAAAGTGAACGGATCTGGAGAGAGACAGAGAGCAGCTGCTCCTCCTTCAGCAGACAGGCTCACTAACATCACGTGAACCATCCAAATATTTGAACAGAAAAAACTACAAGCGTACATTTACCTCCCTGAGACATTACAAAAAGTACAGCTTTTTTTTTGGGGGGGGGGGGGGTGTTTAGGGGAATTTAATGTAGGTTTTCATTTTCTTTTTAAGAAAGTTTCACAATATATATTCCCTTTTATGTCGGTCCATGACACTACTCTGCTGGGACTTATTTTCATGTGCTATTCTTAAGGCGGTTTATACTTCTGCGTCGTGTCCCTCGCGTAGGGTATGCCTTAACCGCAGGTAGGTCCGCAGAGGCTTTACGTGCACCTCCTCAGACCTAACGTGCAGCCCGGCGACGCGACGCAGAGACGCCGAAGTACTACGTTGTGATTGGTCAGTGAGATTACGTACGCATGTACCATCTTCTACGTCTCTGTCTTCTCATTTGCATGCCTTGCAAAGTGTTCAAAAGAAGGATAATTTGTTCGTCTGCTTCCACAATCTCGTTGAGACACTGCACCAGGTCGACCGCCATCGTTGTTCTAAGGAAATACTTGCCGGAACTGAAGCAAACCATCAGACAATCTCCGCCCTGTGGAGTTTGCAGACCAATACCAGCCTAGTGCCACCTGCAGGTCTGGAAATGAAACAGCAACACGACGCTTTCAGCCCTATGCAGAAGTATAAACACAGCAGTGGGTACAGCGGTTACGGCGTAACCTACGCGACTGACGTGACACAGAAGTATAAACCAAGCTTTAGTTGTATGGGAGAAAGGTTGCATGTTTTACAGATACGCAGAGAAACAATGCATATGTTAATGTATTCCAACGGATGAATTTTACTTGGAAGGACACTGGCTAGAAAGAAAGTACAAACCTAAATCTCTCACAATTGGGGTGTTTAGGATAATTGCACCCTTATGGCGCGTTCACACCGGTCAGCGCGTCCAGGCAGCAGGGCAGCTAGATTACATGCAAGTCTATGGTATCTATGCATCTAGTGGGCGGCAAACTGCCAAGCAGCAAGTCGCGCGCGTCGGACCGTCTGCTGCGTCAAGTTGGGAAAATTGAACTTTCGGGCAGCAGACGCGCGGAGTCAACCAATCAGAGCAACTCGTTGTACTGACGTAGTAACTCCTTCCATGGGGGAATCGGCAAATTTTTTATTCAAGATGGAGGACAAACTGATCGTCGCTGTATGTAATGTCCGTGAATTGTATGACCCGTCTTCGTCTTTTTACAAAGACAGGAAGAGATCGGATCTGATTTGGAGGAAGATATCGGAGGATATTGGAGTGCCAGGTAAGCAGTTAAACATAGAAAAAAATTATTTTTCTTTTAACTTTCTTGTTATGTTAGCTAACGCTACGCTAGCCAAAAGCGGTTAGGGCAACTACGACGCGCCGACGCAGACCACAAGTGTGCAAGCAGCTGGGTTTTAATTTTAAAGCGTCGACTTTTGTCCGTTTGAGCGATTTGACGCCTGGACGCGCTGACCGGTGTGAACGCAGCTTTAAACAAAATAAGACTGAAAATTGCACTACAAGGTAGCTTTCTAACTCTCCTTTACTGCTCTTCTAAGAAGGGTTAATGCAGAGTGCTTTTTGCATGTGGTTTTATTCACATCAGCTTAAAAATGAGATGGCTGTTTAGTATTTACAAGCCTGAAATGTTTTAGATAATTAATTTCTTGTCCCACTTTTGTGTCCATTACAGATTGCTGTTGTAGAGCACAAAACAAGCCTACTTTAGGTCTATGCAATCACAGCAAAAAAACATAAAAACACACGTCCTTTTCATTTTAGGGTTTAAACATATAAAATGGTCTGGTTTTTACTCGGTTTAAGGATTTTTTAAATCAAAACTCATGTTACTGTACACCAAAAATTCCACCATGACATTTTATACTAAATAAAGAGGAAAAATGTTATCAGAAAAATTTAATTTAAATAATTTGAAGAAATCCTAGATACAGACAAAGCCTCTGTAACTGAGTGTTTATCTGTTTGTATATTTATTTTCTTCACTTCTGGACCTCTTTTTCCAACCTGATCTCAGATAGATAGAAAACAATGGATGGATGTTAACTTGTGTACCTCTGTGTCTTTTGTCTATCCTTCTTTTTATTCATTTGTTCCATCTGGATTTTATTGTACCTGAGAGTTTGGTTTTTGCACATTCCATTCGGGACACAAATGACCTGGATGTATGTACTTATGTTTTGAAAATTAGGATAGATTTCTTTATTGTTTTTATCATAATATAGCAATTATGCTTGCTGTGGCTATTAAAGAAGATGATTGATGTGTTGTTGTGAAAGAGATGTTTTGTCTGGATTTTGCTAACTTTTTATTGGGTCACTCAGTTCACTGGCTTAATCAATGCTATTGATAATGTAATGGTGTCATGTAAATTGTCCCTCCTGCAATGGTGTCAGCATGCGGAGCTGCAATCCATTATTACAGGGGTTCAAGTTGTTTAATTTCCCTAATGTTTTCAGTTTCACAGACTTGGTTGCTGTTTAGAAAAAAATAAAGAGCATAAAGATGGGAAACAACAGTATTAGCATCTTCTTTTTCTTTTCTCAGTGTGCCAATCATAATATTCCATCCATTCCGCCCAACAAGTATTTTCTGTTCTCACCACATCCATCAATGTATTTTTCTGTGAGGAGATAGTGCTGCTTACCATCCAATGGCTGACAGGAAAAGTTTTTCTATAAATTAACCAAAGAAATCGGTAGTCCCAGAAGCACGCAGTGGAAGACCCCAGAAAGAGCAGTTAACAAAAATAAACTCACCCAACAAGCAAAGCATTATTTATTTAGGCTTGTGTTTATTAATCAAAGCATTCACAAAAAAATCACAGAAAAATTGCGGAGGTTGATTGCAGATAAAAAACAATTTAGTACTCAGACTATTTTAGGCTTTTGTTACTTAGTCACCAAAATTACACCCTTCCATGCCCCAAAACTTGCTAATATACATTAAGCTCAAAGTAGATATGAATTAGTGTTTTGAGGACAGATATGGAAAAAGTAAAACTAAAAGGTGCTGGCCTTGTAGTTGTCTAATATACATGTTATATGCACAAGCTACCTAAAATATGCACAATTTAAGTTACCATGTTAAAACTTAATTAAGAGCAGAACATAGACTAGAATAAAGAAGGGAAAGTATTGCATATATTACAGGTGAAATAAGGTTCGCCCTTGGTGTGGAAAAACATGGCCTTCAATTATTTTCTGCCCCTGGACACTTCTGGGCTCTGTGAAACATCACAGATTAAAAAAAAAACAGTTTATTTTAAGACTTGGTTTAAAACGGAGAAAGCTGAGGAAAACAAAAGGAAAGTGATGGAAAATTGTAGGATCTGACGTGGAAGACTGCCAAAGTAGAAAGGAAGAGAAGGGGGCAGATTGGAACAACAAAAAAGGATGAAACCGACTAAAAGGATAGGGGATTGGGTCAAGTTTAGAAAAATTGATCCCATCGATGGGAAAAAATTCCAATTTGCTGCAAACGACTTGGTTCTGTGTTATTTAACTCCAAGATGGCAGCCTTGGTTTTCAGAACAATCAGAATTCTGTAGCGTTCCTCATCTCTCCCCCTCCGGGAAGACCTCTCTGTAATCAAATCACAAACACTGAATGTGCATTAATCTCAAAATAAGATGAAGAATTGTCTGTGCATCCTAATGCGTCAAAAGTCTGTCATTTTAAATTTCAGTACAGAGAGAATTCTTGTTTAAACAGTAAAGGGTCTGAAACATGTCTGATAGGATACTGCACGAAACCATTTGCCCATCTGTTAGTTCAGAGGAATGGTGTTGTTCTTGCTTTATTTGAATCCTGTCGGATGTTATTAGCATTGTGCAATTTCATTTATAAAAAACAAAACTTGTTTCTGTGTTTCTCACAATGATTTAGGCTACCACTAACATCTATTTTTTTATGAATCTATTGGCTGATTTTTAAATTATTTATCTAATTTCACTAGTTTTGTTTTAGTTGTTTTTTTAACCTTCAATCATGTATAAAACACCAACTTCAGCATGACAAAAATAAATAATTCAAAACTCTCAATGTTTAGTAATTGAAACATAAAAGGCCTGAATATTCAGTATGTTGTGATGTTTTATATGTATTTGTATTTTAGCAGCCATTTAAAATACAATAAATTAAATTGGAACATATGAATTGCATTTGTTAATATTGTAATCTTTGTACGCCAATGATACAAACCATCAGGACTGCTGACTGAACACAGCTCAGGAGTTCAGCTTCAAGTGAGTAAAAGATGGCTGCCGAGGTAACACTCAGTTTGGCATGCTCTGTGTGTTTGCCTAAAAATTCCTTTAATAACATCAAAAGACTTCAGTTTTTGCCATTAAGAGTTAGAGAGGAACTTAAACTTAATTTGTATGGTCAGGTGTTAGAAAGAGTAAATAAATTTAAATTCCTAGGTTTATGGTTTGATGAAAGGATAACATGGGGTGTACACATTCAGAGTATAATGAATAAAAGCAAAAAGGTGTTGAATATAATGAGATGTTTAGTTGGGATTGAATGGGGGGCAGACAGGAAATCATTGAAGGCCATATATAATGGGTTGATTAGATCAGTGTTAGATTACGGGTGTGTAGCATACAATTCAGCAGCAAAAACGACTCTTAAAATTAAACTCTATCCAGAATCAGGCACTAAGACTGTGTACAGGAGCATTTAAAACAACTCCGATAGCAGCTTTACAAGTAGAGACAGGTGAGATGCCAATAGAAATCAGAAGACAACAGATAGCTTTAAATTACTCGGCAAATCGTCAGGGTCAGAGACAAGATCATCCTACACAAGAAATACTAAAACCTTGCTGGGAGAAAGAAAAGAAGGAAACAAAAAGCTTTGGATGGACAATGACTAAAAAACCTGTAGAACTCAAACTAGACCAGTTTAGAATCTGTTGCAGAGTTCCATTACCCGCTATTCCACCATGGATACTTCCTGAGGCATCAGTGGATTTAACTTTATTAGAGAAGAAGAACAAGGATAAAGCATTCATAATAAATTCACATACAGTACAGGATTATATTGATAAGTATTATAATTATGTACAAATATATACAGATGCATCAAAGAATACAGCAGATCATATTGGCATAGCTTTTATAATTCCTGAGTTTCACAAAGTAAAAAAAAAGGGTAAATTACACATTATCAGTATACACAGGAGAAATCCTAGCAATTTTGTTAGTTATTCAATGGGTGGAAGAAAATAGACCACTAATGTCAATTATTTGTTCAGATTCAAGCTCATCATTAACCAGTTTACAATGCAGTCATTCAGAAAGCAGACCAGACATCCTTATAGAAATACAGCAAACACTTCATAGAATAAATATGATGGGACTTACAGTAATTTTTTTATGGAAAAAAAGAGGTTGATAGGAATGCAAACGAAGCAACAATAAACCCATTGGTTGACTTGAATATTAACTTTGGTCAAAAAGAGATAAAGAGCATGATAATGCAAGAAATGAAGAAAAACTGGCAAAAACAATGGGAGGAGGAAAAGATGGAACGATGGCTTTATAAAATTCAAAGAAGTGTAGGAGAAATGAGAAGCACTGGAAGGAGTAGGAGAGAGCAGGTGATTATTTCTAGATTGAGGTTTGGCCATACTGGTTTAAACAATACATTATTCATAATAGGGAAACATAATACAGGAAAATGTGAACACTGTGGTGAAGAAGAAACTATAAATCATGTTAAATTACAATTTCAGAAATAACAGGTAGAAAGAAGAAAACTAATCCAAAATTTAAGTAAGATGAAAATTAAACTAGACCTTATTGATCTTTTGAGAAATGACTCGAAAAGTGAGTATTATCAGGTTGTATTTCAGTTTTTCAAAGAAAGTAGAATATTTGGGAGGATTTTAGTTTTTTTTATTTATTTTATTAGGTTTTTGTTTTGAGCGTCATTCTGGTCCACACTCCACACTAGGTGGTGGCGGTAATGCACCATTCGTTGTTTGCCAACCGGCAATAAAAATCAGAAGAAGAAGAAGTTTTTGCCATCAACATGCTTCTTTGCTGCCATCATTTGTTTTTATCTAATTATCTGTCTAAACTGTCCGTGGAAATTTGATAACCAAATTCTGTATCCACTAAGAGGAGTCAGCATGTTCTCTTCTCATTGATGCAGGACTATGGTCATGGCAGGCCACCTTCACCCCCAGGTAAACATGGACTGTTAAATTAATCTAAACCATTCATGGTAGCCATACATGTTGTTATAATGCTGCTTTTGGCTGGTGACATTGAAGTAAATCCTGGGCTACAGCCGCTACTAAAAGGGCCTCAACCAAGGCTATCTAGGCCACAGCCACTGCTAACAAGGCCTCAGCCAAGGCTACTTAGGCCACAGCCAATAGTACATGGGCTACCACTATTGCTATCTGGGCCACACCAGCAGCTACCTGAACTAGGTTCTTGGCTACAACTACAGCTACCTGGGCTACCATCTCTACTTCCAGGACTACCACATTGCCGTTCCCTGGGCTATCATCATTATTCCCAGGGTCACCACCATCGCTCCCAGGACTGCTGCCATCTTTTTCTGGGGCACGTCCAGTGCATTCTGTGCTGCCACCATCGCTCCCAGGGCTACCACCTCCTCTCCCTGGGACACCACCACCACACTCTGGGTTACCATCATTGCCCCCTGGACTAGCCCTTGAGCTACAACCACAACTACCTGGGCTACAACCATAACTGCATGGGCTAGCTCCTAGACTACAACCACAGCTACCTGGGCTAGCTCCTGAACTACAACCACGGCTACCTGGGCTACAACCACAACTGCATGGGCTAGCTCCTGGTCTAGAACCACTGCTACCTGGGCTAGCTCCTGAACTACAACCACAGCTACATGGGTTTGCACCTGCGCTACAACCACAGCTACCTGGGTTAACTCCTGGGCAACAACCACAGCTAACCTGGGTTAACTCCTGGGCAACAACCACAACTATCTGGGTCAGCAATGTCTACAATAAATACCTCTCAGCCTGGATTCCAGCATCTATATGGCCCTCAACCGATGTTCCACTTCTATCAGAACATTGCCTGGCCGCCTCGTCGGAAGCATCTCCATGGAGAATCCAGCTACTTCATCAACAGCTTAAGCCCAACTCCATCCTTGTGGTCTACATACTGTCGCCACTCCAGAAAATCAGGTAATCGGACTGTCAATCACAGTGTGCTGGCTAGTCTTACCAAACAGAATAATAAAAGATCTGGTAACTGCTCCGTCTCCTTAACATCCGCTCACTATCCAATAAGGGTTCTCTTATCTGTGATCCCTTTAATGATCACAAACTAGACTTTCTATGCTTGACTAAGACGTGGCAGCGACCAGCTGAGTTTGCAGGGCTTAACCTTTCCACTCCGCCTGGGTTTGTGTACATCTGCCAAGCTCGTGCTTCTGGACGTGGAGGTGGCCTCTCTATACTTGACAAGGATAAGTACAAGGTATCCTCTCTACCTGAGTCTGACTCTCTTACTCTCACCCGACATTTGAATCCACTGCACTGAAAATACATGGTTCTGTTCCCACCATTTTAGCAGGCATTTACTGGATACCTAAATCCAAACCTGAATTTTTAAATGAATTTTCAGAGTACATTGCCTTCTAATGTTCCCTCACTAAAAATGTAATTTTGCTTGGTGACTTTAACATTCATATGGACAATACTGTCCACTCTTTCACAAAAGACTTTACATCCTGTCTAGACAGCTATGGTCTTTAACAATATGTAGACTCTCCAAAACATACAAAAGTGCACATCCTGGATCTGGTCTGCTGTACTGGTGTAACTCCTTTTTAATTTACAGCATCTGATTTTCCTTTCTCCGACCATAAGCTTGTTTCATTCAAGGCTAAACTACCACTCCTTGTGTTTTTATGTCAGATCACAGACTGGTGACCTGTATTGGGTGTACCTCACCTCTTGTCCAATAACTGTTGTAGATAAGCAGATTTCCCCACCTGACCACCTTTCTACTCCCCCCAGATGGTGCTCAAAATCACCCCCAAAATCGAATCACTTGTCCCTGGTCCAGCACTGCAGGCATTTCCTAATAATTTTATTAAAATCTGGCTATAACTTTTTGTGTTATGTTTGCTAACTAACAGACAGACCAACAAACAAACTCTGGCAAAAACATATTCTCCTTGGTGGAGGTAATCAAGGGTACATTCACACCAGTTCGTATGGAGGTGTAAACATACAATCGAACTGTGATGCGGAAAAGCTTAGGTCTCTGCGCTGTTGAAGGGAACTCTGGTGCAGTTCCATTACATATGTGAATGGCAAGTGGGCCGGGGTACACTCCGAAAGCATGAAGCAGACTATATCACCTGGTAATCCGGGTAAATGCAACCAAAACCGCACAGCAACAACTCTCTGTCAGATGTCTCGGTTGCTGCATGAATCGAAACGTAGACACAGGTAAAGTGCAATGATTCTTTATTGAGGAGGATGATGATGAAGGGTGGAGAGGAGAGATGAAGACAGGTCATCAGACTGATATGAAGCGAGCAGAAGAGAAACAGTGTGAACTGACAGGGAGTGAGAGGAGGTGAAGAGCTTAAATACACAAAGGGAATGAGGATCAGGTGGTGACTGGAATTGGACACAGGTGCAGACAATGATTAGACAGGGAGTGAGCAGAGCAGAGTGAAGAGGTTCTGACACTCTGCCTCATTCTCCACTCATGCTGGGCCCATTTCTGCAACTTATTTGTCTGGCACATTTGCCAAAAACAACAGAGCAATCCCAAACTCGCTAAAATCTAATGCCTCTCCATGTTAGTTTACATTTCATGGAACATGAAGTATTCTTGTGTTCAGTGCTTCTTCATGTAGCACCACCACAGGTGAGGGGGTAAATATGCTGCTCAAAAGGTTTGCTTTGATAGACAAAGTGGAGTTTGAAAGCGAACCGCACCTTCTAAAACAATGTTGCACTGTTGGTTCCCAGTAGAAACAAGTCTATCCGACTATCAGGTGTGAAAATGATCTAAGTAGCTTCTAAATTAAGTTGGTTAGACTGGATTTTATCTAGAGACTTCGGAGTAAAGGGGGAGCATTTAAGTTGTCAGATTAATTTTTATTTTGCAACTATGTGCTTCTTTCTGTTAGTCTATAACACATGATTTCAATAAGAGAGGGTATAAATACTTTGGCAAAGCACTTTGCAGGCACTCAAACATTAAAACTTTCCTTACCAAATATTTCCCATTTTTAAGGTCTTTTTATTCTTTTTTTCTAAGCAAATACATTAAAGTGTGAAAACTACACAAAAGCTACATTTACACATTGTGTGTCTGTGATCTTCTGCTTTTCTGCTTTTGAAAGCACTTAGAATCTATCCCTTACCCCTTACATATTCTTTTTTTCTAAAAATAAGAGTAATTTTCATATATCCTGAGTTCGAAGATAAAATGTGTGAATCGAGAGCAGCTGGATTTGGAGCAGTATACAGAGAGGAGCAGCCAAAATAAAGAGAGAATATAAGCGCCACTGCCTGCCAGGCTCACTGAGCTGCTAAGCAGGGCTTAACGATGCCCAAGGGGTTGTGTGTGTGTATGTGCGTGCACATCAGTGCCACAATATGTGCTTGTGTGTGTTTTTTGTGCTTTCTTTCTTGATAAGCCCAAAACAAGGACACATGTTTTGGGGGTCAAAGAGAGGCCATAGAATTTGAAAAGCAGAACTTTGTTTGAGAGCTGGTAACTTGTTAAACAGTTTGTAAATTGTCAAATTAAAGGCAAGTTGATTTAATTTCAAAATAAGGAGGAACTGATTAGTTGATTCTGGTCTTTGTATAATTTTTTTTTTTTTTTGGTGGTCTGTGGTCATGTGGAGAATATTGTTTAAACATCAAATTTAAAAGAACCAAGTTCTGGAGATTCCTCTATTTTTTTACCTCTTTGGAAGAGTTTCACCATGTGAGTCATTCAGATTCGATGTCTTCTACTCCACAAGCATTCATCTGGTAAGAGTTGCCTTTGCATAAGTCTGGACCAGTTTCTCACCCATTTTGAGTGCTGCAGTAGACCTGTCACCAAAAGCAGAGGCGTAGATGATCAAATTGATGATGGCTCCTCTATGTTTAAGTGCTCCAGTAGGCTACAGTATGACAGGGAGCCAGCAGGCACTGGAGCATCTAAAAAGAACTCAGCATGATTCATGCTGGGAATTAGTAACACTTTTCCTGGTGTCAAAAGCAACAAAGAAAACTGTCCATTACTGTCTTTGTACCAAAAATATTAATAATGATACAAATTACATGTTTTGATGACACGTCTGAAAAACCTGTAGTTCTTACATTAGAAGTGTAGTCCAGCAATTCAAAACTGAAAGCTGAATATATTGTGTTCGGGTGCTGGTCATTTCATCCTTTTTCCATGTCAGGCTGTTGAAGTTTTGGTCATTTCATAACAAATGGGTTTAAAATGGAGCTGTGGGCAAAGGGATATTTTGAACTTACCATGGATCAATTTGTACCTTCATTGAATGCATTACATGCTCTGATGTTTCCATGGGACTTTTGCAATGGATAAAAACATTACATAATGTTTTCTACTGGTGTTTTTGTTATCATCCATCCATCCACCCATCCATCGACAGGCCACCAGTATTGACAATACAGCTATGGTAAAAAGACAGCATACCTCATTAAGTGTGAAGTTTTAACATTGACAATATTTCCAAAAGTAGTTACTAGTTTATCTTCACACACATATGAACTTGACTAGCAAGCCATTCCAAATCCTTATTTGTTAATTAAGCATTGACCTTCCCATTCCAGCTGTTACATCTTTAACTCTTTTGAGACCATTTTTCAAAAGGTTCTGGAGTCTGTTTATCGGAGGTTTTGACCATTCTTTCAGACACATTTTTTATAAGGTCAGACACTGATGTTAGAAGAGAAGGCCTGGTGGACAAGAAGTCCCTGCTCTGATTTATCATAAAGTTACTCCGTCAGGTTGAGGTCAGGGCTTGGTGCTGGTCAATCAGATCCTTCTACATCACATTTACTCATCCATGTCTGTATGGACCTTGCTCTGTGTTGGAACAAGATGAAGCCATTCCCAAACTCTTCCTACAAACTTGTATGAAATTTCACGAATTCCTTCCCAAATGTTTGTAGAAGCAATATGCATGGCACACTGAATAAAAGCTTTAACATGTAACCTAGATTTTTTGTGTTAGAAAATATGAGATTAAAACATAAAAGGTCAAATCTGGTATATGTTATGGTTAATGGTTTCCCATGTTATGTGCATTTTATTAGAATTGGGCAGCTGATTTTCAGTACATAAGGGCCCTAAGGCTTGGATGCCCAGGGGCCCCTGAGGGGGCTAATCCTGCTTTGTTTCTACTCACTTTGACACATGATGATTTAAAGTAATTTCCTTTAATCTGCTGATGGTCTGCCATAAGGAAACATGGTTATGTGACTCCTGCAAAGAATGTGTACCAACATGAGATCCCTCAGAGCTATTTTCTTTTGATCTGAGGTTTACATTATTTCTTACTTCACCAAAGTCAACTGACCTTAATGGGAAGCATAACTGTTAAGTTATAGTCAAGCCCAAAATTATTCATATTCCTGACAGATTTAGTCTTAAAGTGAAACTATTATTTTAACAACATGTGTCTTATGACATAAAGTAATATTAAAGTTTTGTAGTGACCCATGCAAAGTCCCAACTTGAAACTGATACAGATTCTGTAGAGGGAGCTAATGATTAGGGGAATGGTCAGGAGTGTCTTCCAAACTCAAATACTTGAAGCTCACTACCAAAAGCAAATTGTCAAAATGCCAGTGGAAAAACTTGGTTAGCAATTGTAAAAAGCATTTGATTGCAGTAATGCCAAGAAAGATTTTTCCATCTCCTGTTGAGAAGAGATTACATAGTTTTTGACATGCAATTTTAAAGTAAAAGTCAAATCAAATCAAACTTTATTTATAAAGCGCTTTTCATTCAAGAAGTTGCATCACAAAGTGCTTTACAGATTAAAATGACCCCACATAAAACCACCTTCCCTCCCCCACAGATTTAAAAGCATGGTCACAGTTATACCCCCCTCCCCCCAACCCATCTCCCATGCACACACACAGTTAAAAGAAAAAGTTAAAAGGACATTGGGCCGAGTGTAGATGAACCATGCAAGGAAACGCCATCAGAGGAGCCATCTGCCCCGGCAGCAGTAGATTAACAGCAGCAGCCGAGGCACCGACACAGGGCACCCAGTGGAGGCAAGGCCAAGACCCCCACCTCCACCCAAGCTCCACCTAGAGAGCACCAAGGCAGCCACAGCCGACCACCGCTCCCGGGGCAGAGGGCTCCCACAGAGGAAACACTGGAACGGGAATTAAGATAAATTAAAGTATAAAAAGAAACAGTAAATTAATGTGCTAAGATTAAATAGTAAAACTGATAAAAATATAATCATATAAAACATCCAGAGCAATTAAACAAACAGTAATGAATAATAATCAGTTAAAAGCTAGGCTAAAAAGGTGAGTCTTGAGCCTGCTCTTAAAAACATGAACGTTCTCTGCAGCCCTGAGGTCCTCTGGCAGCCTGTTCCAGAGGTGAGGGCCATAAAACTGGAAAGACGCCTTGCCATGCGTGTGTGTCCTGACTTTTGGGGTGACAAGGAGACGGCTGCCAGAGGAGCGCAGAGACCGCAAAGGTTTATATGGTAAAAGCAGTTCAGAGAGATAAGAAGGCCCAAGACCATTAAGACACTTAAAAACTATTAAAAGAACCTTAAAGTCGATCCTGAAATGTACGGGGAGCCAATGCAATGATTTTAAGACCAGTGTAAAGTGCTCCCGCCTCATGGTCTTCGTCAGGACACGTGCTGCTGAATTTTGTAGTAGTTGTAAACCTGATATACTCTTTTTGGGAAGACCAGAAAGCAGGGCATTACAGTAATCAATTCTACTGGAGATAAAAGCATGCATCAGTGTCTCCGTATTGGCCCGAGAGAGAATGGGGCGGACTCTGGCGATGTTCTTTAGTTGATAAAAACCTATTTTAGTAATATTTTTTATGTGAGGAATAAAAGTCAGCTCAGAGTCAAAAATCACGCCCAGGTTCTTCACTTGTAAAGAGGGATTAAAAGACAGTGATTGTAGTTTCGGTAAAAGTTTCTCTCTCTGAGCCTCAGGACCGATGACTAAAACTTCAGTTTTGTCCTGGTTGAGCTGGAGAAAGTTTTCTGCCATCCAGGATTTAATGTCTAAAATGCAGTTAAAAAGGGAACTGATAAAAAAAAAGCTGATATACCTTTTACATTGTATTATGATCTTTAGAGAGATGCCTGTCATGTCTCTAATTAGAAAAAATCTTCTTGGTTGAATTGAATTGGCTTTAAATCTAAATCTGCCAGAGGAGTTAATTATTTTGAGCTTGACTATAAGTGGAAACAGGGTGTAGTTTAAACTTTTTTATATTACACATTTTAATTATGTCATATTTAAGATTTAAGTGTTATATTAATATATTTCTTCATAATTTACAAAAAACACCATATACAGATACAACATGCTTAAAATATACATTGTGGTTTGTTGAATTTACTGTATGAATGGATGGAATGGTAGTGAATTGGGTATAAAATGGAAGTGCAAATTGGCAAAGGGATGAACTGACCCAAAGTCCTTCAGACTTTTTTGTGTGTGGGTGGAACAGTATATTTCCTATGATGCTGACAAGCACAACGAAACATTTTGCAGTGAATGCATCAAAAGATTCTTCAAATCCCTTAAGCTATATTGTTGGGTTAGTGTTGAAAGCTTTGTCCTTGATTCAAGCCATTTGAATCTCTAACTTGTCTTTAACTAATAACTGAATATGTTTTAAAATGAATTAAATCATAAAAAAACAGACTTGTTTGTCAGTGTTTCTGCAAATGTGATACGAGCTCCCTTTAGTTCAAAGACTGACTTAGCTTTGACTTTCTACTCCTACAACAGATGACGGAATCCTTACTGTGCCAGCAAGGTTCACCCTGAAAAAAAGTTCTAGGTTTTTGGCATGTGTGAAAGATAAGGGACAGTAGGAGAGAAATGCAAACATGTATGTGTCTGTTGTGCGCTAAACTGACCCCAAACAACCTTGCTTTTCCATTTCCCTCCCCTACTGGTATGAGTGGGCAGACAGAAAATCACAGCTGACTATTAGGCCCCCAAGGAAGCACCACATCAGATTGCATTGAAATGTTGGTTTTTGGAAAATGGTTTTAATATACAGCAATAAAAGAAAAAAATGGCAAAAGACATTTTGTCAAATTGCAAGCCCACATTTACATGTATTTTATTCTAATTTAATTTAATAGAGAAATATGAATGATTTATTTTTTTACATTTTGTGAAAAACAAAGCCAGAAAACTGTGGTGTTCACTAAAACTCTAAAATTAATACATATAATTCAGTGAGGCATTAGTAAAGCATGTCCTGAAATACACTAAAGCATTGCATTGACAACATTAGCAAACCACATAGATTGTAATGTACCTTTTAATAATCTTTAAAGGAGGGCTAGGTTTAAAAACAATGTGCCTAATTTGAGTCATCTCACAGAGCACTACTCAATCCATCATGTAAAAATAGAAAGAACGTGGCACAACTGCAAACCTACCATGATATAGACATCTATCTAAACTAGCAAGTGATACAAGGAGAGCATTAATTGGAGAAGAGCTGCAGAGATCTACGGCTGAGCTAAGAGAACCCATCAATCGAAAAGCTATTAGCTTTCACTGTACAAATCTGGTTGGATGGAAGGGTGTAAAGGCAGAAGTCATTCTTAAAATAATGCTATGAGAAGTCCCACAGTTTACTACAAACCATGTAGGTGACAAAGCAAACTTGTCGAAGAAGGTGCTCTAGTCAGATGAAAGCAAAACTGCAGAAAAACTAGCAATGAACATCCCTCCGCTGGGGACTGGGGCACATTCTTGTTGATTGACAGCTCCCATTTGCGGATTCACAAATCTCTTGGTCAACGGTCGAGGCTCTCATAAATTATTTGTTTTGCTATACAGCCCAGGGGAGTGACTTAGGGAACTATAAGTTCTGAAAGATTACCTACTCTATGTCATAGAACAGGGTCAGATAGTCAACTTTAAGTACTTTTAAGTTACTTTAAAAATGTTAATACCCCAACTTTAAATCTGTTTCATTTGGAACCATTTCATGATGGAATCTAAGTGACTCGAGTAATTTGTAGACAAGAAGCAAAATGTATAGTAGAGAATGTGCTGTCATGTGATTAAAGTAATCTCTTTGTATAAATTATTTAATTAGATATGCACACCATACCAACAAAATGCTAACACTTTATATTTAATACAGTTTCATTTATATCTGAAAATAACAGCTAGAATAAGAAATGTTATTTGTGTATACCTGAAATTGAAAAAAAAAAACGTTAACTACTTTCCGGTAACTGTTGATATTCAAATGCAAATATACTATAAATGTATGAAGCAATGGGTGAAAAGGATGGTCCAGACTTCAAAATAACAGAACTATTCTAATACAGTATATAGAATAAAGTAGTTTGAGAATTATGAAAGCCCCCAAAACGTTTCTGCAAAACTAACTAGTAAGTGTCTGGTAATAATTCTGCTTCATGATATCAGTTTATGTGACTCTACATGACCCAGTCAGGATATTAATGTTTTTTCTTTCATATTTTGTGTTGCTAATTAGTTTCCCAATTTTCTATTTTCATATCCAACTACGGTTTTTTTTGGTGTTTCTAATTTCCTGCCTTCTCCTGTACATAATGAAGACCTAATACAATCAAACCTCATAATTACCAATCAGATATTTCAAATAAATCTCACCTTGTTTTGTCACTTACCAACACTTCCAAGGGCAAGAAAAATTAATTCTCCACACAACAAAAGGAGAAAATATATCACTGAAATCTGATGGTAACAGTGCTTTGGAGGCGTATTTTTCCTACACTTTTTTTCTGCAAACCTATTATAGAATTAAGCTAACACCTCACAGAGACAACCATTTCTGGCATATCAGAACCACCTCCACACCTGCTGTCAGTGCTGATTAAATCCATACACGTCTACAATATACCTCTGCCATTGTATTAAACCTACAGTTATGGTTATGCCGGACACATAAATCTGATAACTTATCAACAGAAGGAACTATACTACCTACAGTATGTGAGGATGCTGGCACTTTGGGGCAAACATAAGAGAGAGTGATTTGTACATCTGTTGGGGACTGACACTGGAGACTGAAAAGGGGATGTCATAGATATAGATGTGTTCCTCTAACATTTTAAAGTGTCAGTGACAAATCAATACATCTAGGTATGGACATGGCTGCACCTGAGTGAGTACACAAGGAGCGTGGGAGGTGTTGGTGGGGTAAGTACCAGGAACAAAACCAAGCCCTGTTCAAAGTTTGCAATCATAGTGTGAAAGCTGAAACAAAATAACAGCAGACAATAGTCAGATGAAGAAACCAGACAAATATAATACATCTTTAAGTTCTGTGTTTCTATCCCATTTCGTTAATCAAAATGAATACATAGGGAAATTTTATCAAGAATTTTATCATACCTTTAACAAGAACTGAAACAGCAATGACATTGTCACAGATATTTTAGGTGCATCTTAGCTGTCAAAATTAATTGAAAAGCCTGTAATAGATATCTAAGACATACTTTTTGCAACCATTCATTAGCCTGAATATAGTAAAAAGTTAAAATGGCCTAAACATTTAAAAATATGGGACAGGACCACATAGCACATTTAAAATGCATTTCACCTATCAGTTGGCATTTAAGTAGTGTTTCGTTGTGGAGGTAACAGAACAATGCTTTTGAAAAATAGATGAAAAGTAAAAACCTGGAAAGTGTGGTATGTATTTATTTTCATATTTCCTGATTTAATACTTTTGTAGAGCCACATTCCTTTGCAATTACAGCTTTAAGTTTTTTGGGGGGGTATGTCTCTACCAGCTTTGCTTATCTAGAAACTACGTTTGTCTCCATTCTTCTAGGCAAAATAGCACAAGCTCTGTCAAATTGGACAGTCAAAACATTATCATGATTTGATCTAAGCCAGTGTAGCTCTGGTAAATCAGAATTTATTAGCAGCCTCCAGGGAGTAGTTTTTTTGAAGTATTTAGGTCCATTCAACTATCCCCTGACTAGTTACCCTGTCCCTGCTGTAGAAAAGCATTCCCACAGCAAGATGCTATCACCACCATTTTAAGTGTTTTTAAGAGTAATGTGCATTGTCAGCTACACATGGGGTTTTACATGTAGACTAAAACTTACATTTTGGATCAGGCCACCTGCTTTCATATATTTGGTATGTCACCAACATGGATTGTGGCAGTCTGCAAACTGGACCTCCGATGGTTTTCTTTCATTAGTTGGTTGATAGTTGGTTAGTAGACATGTTCTCCATCCTGAGCTGAGGATCTCTGCAGCTTCTTCAAAAAGTACCATGGACTTCTCACTTGCTTTGTGGATCAAAGCTCGACATACCTGTACTGAAGTACCATGTCTTGTTTGGGGTTGTGCAATACTCTTTTCATTCCAGATGATGAACAGAACAGTACTCAATGAGGTTCTCAAAACTAAGGATATTCCATTCGAACCACTACCTGCTTTAAACATCTGCTTTAAGCTATTACACTGGATTTTACTTAGGGATATCAGTGTAATGGGTTGAGTACATGCCGCTCTTTTTTCCACCCACTTTTTCCCCTCAAAATATGCACTGATTAGTCTTGGTATATCAGATAAAATTGGTTTGTGGCTGTAATGCCAAAAAACAAGAAAGAGATCAACCGGTGTATACAAGCACTTTTGTAAGCCACTCTAACTTTCTTTCTGTAGCTTTAGTTTTGTACACTTGGCAAATGAGTTAAATTTATTACATTAATACCTTATAGATTCAGAACACATTTTGAATAATTCTTCACAGGAGGTATTAACATATGCAATGTTGCTTCTCAGTCATACTTGCTTCTCAAGTGGAACAATAAACAAAACTATAAATTATTTATGAGGCAATTTGATTATTCCATTTTCAGCTTTAAACTGATAATACCCTGCTTGATCCACCATGTCAACTTTTATAGGAGGACTCAGCAAATTGTAAAGCTTTTCACCCCTGCTTTTAGTCAGAGGGGCATACAGGGATAGAGTAACCTAAATGGAACAAGAAAGTAATGGGCTGAGAACTAAAGTAGAAAGGACTGAGAATCGATTATGATTTGGACAGCAGTCCAGCAGCAGCGGGTTTCACCTGTGGGTGGTCTGTGATTGGAGAGACCTTGCGCTTTTACTCCGCCCCCCCCCGGCGCGCTGCCCGCCTTCCCCAAACCAGAGCGCACTCCGCTCCTCATTACCGTCCTCTGGTCTCAGCAGAACATGAGCTCCAATCTGCGCAAGCGGACATTGAACAAAACAGATGGTTTTCACACGGTTTCCCGTCTGATCCTGACTGAAGCTGCTCTTGTTTAGGGACGACCTGCCGCGATTATCGGTTTTGAAATTTATTTTTTTTGTTATATATATTATTTTTTTTCTTTGGATGCGCCATGCAATCTCGTTGGAGGAGTTGTGGCATTCGACCGGTGACATGGACGTGGACGTGGAGTCTGGCAGTGATCGGAGCGTGGTGCATCCCCACAAATGAAGGTAAAGCGGCGCAGACAGACACCCTCCGGGGTTACTAACACCAATCATGAGCGCGCTACTTAAATCTAGCTTTAATTGGCTCTGAAAAGTCGGATCGGTTAAAGGTTTGCGGCTTCCCTCAAGTGCTCGTAACTGCCAGGCTCATGTGTTGATATGTTTTAAGGCTGCTTGACAAAAGAAGGTGGACTGTCTAGTGTAATTAAAGTAGGGGCATTTATGACAGCTGTTTCTTAAGCCTCTAATGACTGTGTGCACCGACTCGATAAAAGCAGAATTAAAGAAGGACCTTTGAACAGAACATGTCCCTGTCAGATAACAAGCGCACTTGGTCATGGTAGCACAGAGGCATTAAAGAGCATAGATGTGTGGATCAGTCTTTAACATTTTCCTAGAGCATGTAAACTGTTCAGATTAATGCATTACAACGACCCCAGTACGCTCATTGTCTTTCCAGACTTTACATCATCATATCATCATCATCATCATCAAAAAAAAAAAGTTTTAAAATGACTTTGATTTCCCATTTTCCCCCCCTAATTCTTAAACGCCTACTTGAGCTGTAGCCTAACTGGGTTACTTTGTGTGTTTAATAAAAGGGGGTTACCACTGCTTAAAGCAAACTGTTAAAATTTAAGCAACAAGATTCTCATAACAATTTGCATGTTTCAGTGACTATTTCTCAATATAAATTCTGTACCATTAACAGCTACAACAAATTTAACAACATTTTCTATTTTTGGAAACTTACTTCCTAATCTGCAGTTACTAAAAAGAACAGGAATCTGTTGCTAAAGCATAAAACATTACTGATCTAGTAATAGAGTTGTCAAATCTACTCTTAACATGGCAAAAAATATAATCACAATCAGCAGTGCAATTTCATTGTGTGCGCAATTGCAATCGAACTCGACTGCTTGGAAGAAGCATGTGGTAAACTAATAATTTAGGTTTCGTGCATTCAAAATCTGCTTTCCAATAATCTAGTTGGGCTTGTTGGATGGATTTCCCCTTCTTTTATTCCCACTTCTGATCTAGATTATAGTGAACAAAATGCTATAGACGAGTGGTTGGATCTTTATGGTGAATGGAAAGAAAAGACTGAAAAACATGGGTTAGTTCAATAGATATCATGACAATATTCAACAATAATATCACAATTTCAAGTTTCCACCTTATGAGGTGGTATCTAAGCTAGAGATACACCAATCAGAATCTGCCACTTTTTTGCCATTGACAGGTCTGACATTGAAGTTCAGTTTTTTCTGTTTATTATATTCCTCAAAACCAAGAACTCCAATTACTTTTACTCATACAACAGCATGTATGTTTTGGATTTTTTATTTGCATTAAGATTATGGACTTAGGCTTTGCTGCCAAAGTGAGCTCACCATGTACAAACCATCTGTATCAGAAGCCAATTCTTTCCTGTTTTACGTTTTAAAGTACTTAGAAAGAGAATTGGAATGAGCAGATGATACCTCAAAGAAAATCAGTATTGGCTAGCAAAAGCCTGACCAGTGCATCTTTAATGCAAGGCTTTTTCCTAACAATGACCACTATGATTCGCCTTTTATTTGTAAAGACTGCCTTAGGAATTAATAGGTGCTGCAAGCATTCAATATTGGCACTATTGAATTAAAGCTGTATATAAACTGAAATTATTGTGGCTACAAAGAAGCTTTTTCAACTACAATTCTTATTAGAGTTCTTAGCTTTACTAACCTGATATATTCATTCAATAGGCATCCAATATAAACAAACTCGCCCTACTATTCTATGTTAGAATTTGCAAAGGACAATGAGTAAAAAAGATTCACTCAACCAACATGTTCAGTTGATTTTAATCATATTAGTTAAGTAGGATTTATTGTCAAAATAAATTAGCTAATGTTATTAGTTTACCTTAATATTAAACATTATATTTTCAAACTACTCATTTATATTTGAATAATTGTAATGGCTGATATTTAATATCTTCTAAAATGACTTTTTATCATATATAATTAAATTAACATTTAAAAAATTTAGTTTGTCACTTAACTACTCCTTTCTGAGAAAGACCTAAACTGGACTAGATATTTACATTAGGTGTTAGCATCTCAGATATTAACAGGCGCATTTGGAAGCGCTTATGTTTTGCATATTTTATAGTGTCCAAACCACACAACGACAATAGGGGAGTCTCAACTTGTTTCCTGAATAGTATGTACTTCAGTAAACTGACATCTTTTAATCTTATTTTATCTTGAAGTTTTCTATGTTCGTCTATGTATATGTTCGGCCATCTATATAAATTACAATAAATCATATTCACTCCAGCATGTCAAAGGGCATAAACCAGATAGCATTGTTTTTAGGGAGATGTAATCTAAAAGCTTTGCGGGGTCAGATTGACAGAAAAAGGACGCTGAAAATACAGGAAAATCAGATCATCCAATGTCTCAATGCACTTGAATAAATGTAAAGATTCTCCCAACAAACAGCTTTTTTAAACAGCTTTTACTGTTAGCAATAAAACCCTAGTAAAAACCAAGTTTTTAGAGTATTGAAATAAAATTACTATTTTTTTTCAGTTTAGTTTAACCTTTCTGTTCAATTAACTGTAAAAAAGATTAAGATTATTAAATAAATTATTTTATAAGTATATTTGTAACGACAGCCAATATGATTTAGTTATAAATGGTGAAAAACTTGATATTAAGTCTTTGCTATTGTGTATAATTTAAAACTACACATTTTTAGAGTTTCCTTTTTTTGACAAATTTTGTGTTATGACTAGTTTATTTTATATAAAATGATGAAAATTAATGCTGTAAACAAAACCGAGACTCATGTATTGATATATGGGCTAAAGCTATAAACAATTTTATTTGCACCTAAAGGCCACAAAATGCAAATAATAATGTATGTATGTATGTATGTATGTATGTATGTATTTATGTGTGTATGTATGTATGTTATGTATGTTATGTATATTATGTATGTATGTATGTTATCTATGTTATGTATATTATGTATGTATGTTTGTATGTATGTATGTGACATTGTTGCTATTCTGTTGTAAATAAAAGCAGTTAACTCATGCTTTAGCATTATTGTTGTACATTTTGTGATAATACAGTGAAACTATGGGACTTTTACTCAAAGTTATCATAACCCTGATAATCTCATAGCAGCAGTACACAAAAATATTTTGCAAAAAAATGGCCGGCTTATTGTTTGGCTTCTTTTGTCTGCACAGTGAGCAGCATTTTAATAGCGCCAGATGAATGGCATTGTTCGAAGCTGTTGGACAGCATTACGCTATCCGGGAAATGGGGAACATTCATCAGCCTGCATATTCTTCTCTTGATGGATTTATTTGGTCAAAGTTTAGTTTCACAAAAGTGACTCCCAATGTGTGGTCTTTCAAACAGCTTGGATGGGGGTCTGCGGGGCACCTTTCAGAATTCCTGCGACATTGTGTTGGTTTACGTCTTTGTTTCTGGATCCCAAGGGTTGAAATTATTGTTCCAGGGGTTCAGGAATTACCTATTTAGTACTTAATAGGATGAGACACAGTTTGTCACCGTTCTGAATAGTGTAAAAATAGCCTCACCGAGAAAACACATACAGTTTATCTCTTGAGGGGTTTGTTGTTCTCAACAACTTAGAATTTTAGATTAATCAGCATGTAACAGTTGTGTTTTCTTTGTCCCCAATTATAAACTCTGTGTTTTGGTCTTATCATTTTTAAAATTTGGTCTCTTGAAAGAATTAATTTTTCACTAAATATTGACTTTATTAAAAAGTAAAAGTCAGATGTTCCACACAAGCCCAGGACTAATTTAACTAATATTTGCACAGTGATGGATAATCATAGAATTACATGCATAATTGAAGGGAAGAGCACAACCCATAATTAAATCAGCCAGTTCTCTCATTTGACTAATTTATTGTAACTGAAGATGGAAATAACACAGAGTTATGTAAAATCTTAAAATATTGTCTTCTTGGAAATCTTTATTTTGGCAACTTTCATGTCTAATTAATTTTTTTTCATCAGCATAACCTCGTGTTACATTTTAAGGTGATACAACTAAATGTATCCTTGTGTCAAATGGAATGTGTCTCATATAAAGGTGGTCCTCATTAAGTTAGAATATATTTGAGAATGGTTTCTCAAATATTGACTCGAAATTTTACTTCAAGCAATGTGGCTTCTATACCTGTGCACTCTGAATACAAGGAATTTGACTGAATACAAGGAATTTGACAGTTGTTGCCCATGTCCTGGATAGAACAGTGTGTGATGCTTCTTGAACCCCTGACCTAAGCCACAACCCATGCCTTTTGAATCGTGAAGCACTTGAATGGGCCTTGTGTCACAATTCTTTAATAGCTGTTGCTTCTGTAATTTTCAATTACTATGCTTGGATACAACCCTCTTTGAACAGCCATAATCTGACTTTTTTTGGTCAGACTTCTCCCTGATGGTGTTCACCATGATCATCAAAACGATCCCTTTAAAGATACCCTTCTGTGCTAATGAATTTATACGATAAGTTTAACTTTTTAATTTGAATTGCTGAAACAAATAAAGTTTTCAGTGATGTTCTGCTTTGTTAAGATGAACGGGTCTTTTTGTATTTATTGGAAACCAAAAGAACATCGGGACCTGAGAAGAAATATACTGATGCTTATTTTAATGGAAACAGTTTCCTGCAGTGTTCAATCCCCTGCCGAATCATTACAAGGAAAACTGTACACACTTCTGTGATTAATTTCATCTCCCGAAGCTAATCCGTTCTTATTGAAATTGATTAATTTTAGAGGATGTTTGAAAATGGAGCCCATTGCCTATTTAGTTCAGACTGATAATATTAGAGGGATTAAAAAAATCTGGATTTGTTGCATTATTGGTTCAACACAATTAAGGGGAGAAGGGAAAATTCAGGATTGAGAGAAGTTTATATCTGCCTGTCTGCATGTTACAAGTGAGAAGATGGGGAGCAGACCATTTAGCCAAGAACAATCAAAGCTAGCATATAAGTGCCACAATCCAATAGCAGGGGTTAAAGATGAGTAGAAACAGACTAGGAGAGAAAATGACATATTGTATGTCTTTACACAGATTCCACAGGGAAGAACGTATTAAAAATCATTAAGGTAAAGTTGGAACTAATGAAAGTGTCAAAAGTGCTCAAATCTAACTTTATTCTCAGTGAGAACTTTTAGCTCATTCAAAGCAGAAAATCTCACTCCTAGGAATATTTCAAATCTCTATCCTTGAAATAATGTCGCTCATTCATTCAGTATTGATGACTTTTAATAACACGTTCTGTAGATGCTTGTCATTGCTGAGCTGCGACATGTCGGTTTTATCCTTGGAGAGCGAGAGAGTGAAAGAGGTAATGTATCCCTTATGATCTAGTTCAGTATCACTTATCTGTTCTTTATGGCCTAATTAGGTGTCTAATCGCCTCCTAAGGACATCTTTTATTATTCTCAGAAGTGTGGAGACAGTAAGACACGGTATGAGTGTGTGAGGGGGAAGTTTGCTTTTGTTACATTGCTAGCTTTGTCCTTGTGTTTTGTTCTGCACTCCTGTCTGCAGGTGTTTTATGGGCAGCTTTCCTTTTGTTTACATTTGAGGACTGGCTGTTCTTTTTGCACAATGCTTATCACACCATTTATAACTTAAAAGATTATAGAAGTCAGGTGGCTATAACTGGACTGGAGCTTTTTATATGCTGCATGGACCTTATGCTTTTGTGATTGCTCTTACATCTACTCTTTAGGGAGCTTTCATTTTTGCATTTCTAAACAGAAATAATCTGTAACTTACCTTAGATTCTAGTCAGAACGTAATTAGTTTTAACAGGTTTGATGACTTATATTTTTTATTAAGTAGACTTAATGTAAACTAGGGGTGGGTGATATGAATATAAAATATTGGTATGAAATTTTGTGATATTTATTGTGTTAACTATAAGTGACAATAAAAAGAAAATACTGTAAATCATCTTTAAAGTCTTTTTCAGGTATGACAGTGACTGTATGTCATGTCATCATAGCCACACAAACAGGAATGCTGCTCTTAAAAACATTTTTTTTTTAAATAGGCTTCTTGAAGACAAAAGTTACTAAAAGAAAACCTTGGATTTTTGTATCACTAAACTGCACACAGTAACTGTGATTAATCATAGTTTGGTTTATGCTCTCACAGAACCAACAGTAGAGAAATTAGTAAAAATTACAATTTTGACAGTTCAGTCAGTTTTGGGGATTTTTTTAAACATCAATAATTAAGATTTATCATGTGAAATTGTAATTCTTATAAGGATTTTTTTCATGAGTACAATAAACTGTACAATAAATGTCTATCGGTAGTGTGACCTAAGACTGCAGATACAGTGCAGTTACTTTGGAATATTACATGTTCTACTGCATCATGTTAAGTTTGCACCCCTGTGAACTTCTCCCTTATACCTACACTACTAGATCAATTCTCACTGTAAACAAAAATAAAATAAAATAATTCTAAATTTACAGATTCTTTAAGAGACTGTTATTTGATCATCCTTTCAACTTTCAGTTTTCAACTTAATAATATATAAATGATTCTTAAGTATTATGTAAATTATTAATCATACAATAATGTTGTCTAACATATATTTGTTATTGAGAACACAACCGAGAGTGACAGTCAGATTTTATTTACTCATGAATGTGTATTATCAATTATTTTAAGTTAAAGATATTTATAAAAATCAAACAAAACACTAGCTAAAACAGCTTATTTGAAGTTATTTTTTATAAAAATAAATAAAAGCATTAAGTTGAATAAATTTAGCAGAAGTTGGTTAGTAAACCGGCTTATTGCACAGAATATGATCACTTCTTGCCGTTATGTTGTCTATAGAGTGACAGTGAAAGTCAATATTAGCTTGCTAATTAACCAAGCTATTGGCTTGGCATGCTTTACTTTAGGAAAAGCTAAACACCCTAACAACAGTAATGGGTGGCACTGCTTTAATTTTCACAGCATGATTTTCCATGCTGTAAAAGCATGATTTTGCAGTTCAGGAATTGACACAGCCCTTAAATCAGCTGCTGATTTGGAAGCTAAAAGCTTGCACACTTTCTTGTAAGCAAGATAAATAAGAGTGACGCTTTAACAAGTAAGGGAGGGACAAGTCTCATTGCAAGCTCCAAACTCAGACTGTTTATAAAGGATTTTAAACCATAGAAGCAGTATGAGGGGAAATTTTAAGAGTTTTGAAATTTTAACTTTTTAAAACCGTGGCACTCCTTGACACTGGTAAAAGACCCAGGCCTACCTAGGGTCAAGCATGGAAGCTGCTGAATAGATGGCAATCTTTTGAAAACCAAAAATCTTTATGTTAAAAAATTCAAAAACGGTTTTACAATTCAAAAGCTGGTCATGGGTGTAGACCATTTCAGTCCAGGGTTGGGTTGTCCACATAAGCTTTTGCCATCGTTACGCTTAATGGGTGGCCATAATGACAACATGTATATTTTTTTTAGTGCTCCCTTTGTGTTTTTAACAAATGGAGGATGATCACATGGAGTCCAGAGTCCTTGTTTCTTAGTTTAGCCAACAGCCAGGCAATTGAAAAACCGTATAAACGGAATGTAAAACTTAGTGTTTAAGCTTAAAGCATAGGGCTTCTTATCTGTGACCCATGATAATACCTGTATTTATTTCACCAGAAACACTTGTGTACTGACCCTTAATCGAAATTGTATCATTTTAACAAAAAGTATCTTTGGAATTTCAGATCATTATATTTTTTGTGGTGATATACCATTTTGCCCCTACTGCTTAGCTTAGAATAATCGGTCCAGGTTTAACCAGTCTAAGTGTGAGATTTTGATCATTCAGATTCCTTAGAAGAAGGGAAAAAGCCATTCAGTTAAATGGCGAATTGGATGGCAAGTTCAGTTAGGTTATTCCCTTATTTACCACTGCTGGTAACATGTTTGCAAGCCTAGCTGAAATAGTATTTGCTAGACAGTTGGGGTGTTTAAATAGTAAATGGCCTGCATCTGTATAGCGCATTTTCAGTCAGAGGACCACAGAGCGCTTTACATTACATTCAGTCATTCAACCATTCACGCACACATTCACATGCTGATGGTGGTAAGCTACTACATCGTAGCCACAGCTGCCCTGAGGCACACTGACAGAAGTGAGGCTGCCTGACACAGACAACACCGGGCTCTGACCACCACCAGCAGTCAAGGCGGGTGTAGTGTCTTGCCCAAGGACACAACAACCGAGACGGACGGAGCGGGTATTTGAACCAGCAAACCACCGGTTATGGGACGAATTCCTAATTTTTACACCTTAACTGACCTGTTTGTCTGTAGCGTTACTGTGGAAGGACAAATCTGCTTTGCACGGTTTGCATTTAACTTGCTGGCAGATAGTGGAAACTATACTGGCCCCATAGCTTCCTGTAGTTTATTGCATTGAACGAAATAAAATATTGCAAAATGCCTACAATTAAATTTCACTTGGTCAATTGTTTTGTAGTAAAGGTTGCTTTTTACATTGATTAATTGTTGCAACCCCACTCTTCGAGGTTTTATAATCACACTGGATATAGATTAAAGTTTCAAACATGACAAAAGGGATTACAAAAGAGTAAAGTCTTTAAGACACATACAGTAATAAGACACAGACCCTAAACCAGTTTATCTTTTCAGTTAATGTTAGTGTTAAGCTGCTTCAATTCATTGCAAGTCTAAACGTAGATAACAGAACTTTTATTGTTGGATTACACAAATATTATCATAGAAAAGATACAGAAAACCAAACTCCATAACTTGAGTTGGTTTTATGAGATTACAACCTGAGACAAACTGAGACAAACTCTGGAACCGCCAGAAAAGCCATTCATCATGCAGCTGTAATTTATGAGAGGCTCGTTAAACTG
This sequence comes from Valencia hispanica, assembly GCA_963556495.2. Classification (NCBI taxonomy): domain Eukaryota; kingdom Metazoa; phylum Chordata; class Actinopteri; order Cyprinodontiformes; family Valenciidae; genus Valencia; species Valencia hispanica. The sequence goes on along the minus strand of OY747717.1, from coordinate 12,495,910 downwards.
CTGCTGAGAGTTTGTCCTGACCCAGTCATCTGGAAAAAAGGCTTCAGCCCCTGTCAAAGTCACTTAAGTCTTTACACCTGCCTGTTTCTCTCACACCTAGTGTGTTTACAGCGAGAACTGTCTGTTCTTTAATGTGCACTGAACCATACCCACCAGCCAGCAAAGACAAGTCGCAGCTGGATGACATACTCATTTTGACTTTCGAAGTCCAGCAAAGTGCATTTAAAACCTCCCATGATGAGGTCATGGTCACCACTGTCAGATGCTATTTTTGCCAAGACCTTGGTTAAATTTGCTGCAAAAGAAGCATTTAGGCTTTGCAGGTAGAGAAGATAAGTGACTGTACAGTTGCTACTGTTCAAGTAGTTGCACTCGACTGAGCCAGGGAGGTTTGCTGATGGATATGTTTGAGTTCCTGTCTTAAGTATAAGCATCAAAGTATAACGATTAGGAGTTTTTGGTGAAAAAGGTGGAGGAATCTTTAGATCTTCTTAAAAGAATGTGAAAAGTATGTGTATGTTGTTTTTTGTTATGGATGCATTGGCTTTTGTTGTTAGATTATTTAAAATTTGCTTTAAAATTCCACATGAATTATTGCATTATTGGTCCTTGATAGATATCAAGCTTTCAAAGTCTATCATGAAGCTTGCATTTAATAGTATCAGTGCTAAGTTATATTAGAAAAACTTGCTATTGCAATGTTATTGATGATAGTAACTATAATTTCCTAAAATGTTTTCCTTTTTCATCATTATGATGTCCACACTTCTCTCTGTGAGTTTAAGTTTTATTAACTTAACGTTCATCAAACCAGCCAAATAGATTATTAGCATGCAGAGCACTGATCCACAGCACTCAAAATGTAAAAGCTGAACAAATAGTATAATACTTTGCTGATGGAGTTTTCCAAACACCAATTCTGCAATTATGGTTTGATATATTGAGCAGCTTTAAGATCTGCGCAGTACTCAGCATCTGTAATTAAGCAGCAGCAAGCCTCAACCACCATAAGCTGAATTTTTTTTCTTTTTTTTAAAGATATGCAGACAAAAATTTGATCACATCAGAACTGATTGTGAGTGCAATGCTTTCCTTGGAAATCTTGTGAATGTCTTATTTAATGCTGGACTTTTTAATGCAATAAAAAAGATTAACATTTCTTGTTGTTTTTTTAAATGATTGATTTCTTTTTTTTTTTAGTTAATTTAAGACTTATGTGTGGTGTGTTTGTTTGTTTTCTCGTTAAAAAGTGAACCTTCTGGATTCGCGCTCTGTGATGGGAGACCTCGGATGGGTGGCTTATCCAAAGAATGGGGTAAGTCTAATTATTTCCAAAAGTGTTAAAATACATTTTTCATAAATCTGATTTTATTCAATTTAATATTTGCTATTCTTTCTTTAGTTGAAATGCAGAAGACATGAATTATTTTAGGTTTTCATTGAGCATACTATTATTTCTGGATAAGCATATGGCTCTGTATATTTATGGTCTGTAATTCATCAGCAGTTACCATCGTATCATTAGCTTTTAGTCTAAAAATTGTTACTTTTCAGGTTTTGGACTCAGTTTTCGGGTATGTCAAAACATACCTAGAATTTCCTACTTCGTATTTTATTATACAGTTTAAGGGCTTCATTTGCTTTATCGAGGTTAAAGGTCATCTAATTTCTAGAACCCCTTACTTCATTATCGGAGTAAATTGAATTCATGAATAAGATATTGAAAGTCACCGTGGAATAGATTATTCTCAAGCCAGAAGTTGAATATCCATCTCCAAGTATTCCCAAAGAAAAGGCCAATTAGAGAATGAGTTACAAGAGTGGGGAAAAAAGGAATTTCACATTATAATATAGTATTTTTAAATGAAGAAGAAATGGTGCTTGGAGAAATATTACCTTAAATGCTGTATGATAAATGTTGCCAGTTGTTTAGAACAGAATTACCCGGCCATATGATTCTTTAAGTCGTTACTTAAAATTAATTTGCATTTCCATTTGATTTATATGAAAAATGTGTCATAATCGTATCTTCTGCTGGTTTAAAGCAGAAGAAACCCTCCAGACCAATAGTGCTGAACGCGCTGTTTTATCTCCTTTGGATATTCCAATCACGGCTCACTTTGAGGATGTATAGTATGTAGATGGGAAAGATAATGCTGAAGAAACAGGCATATATGCAATCAAAATAAGGAAGTGAATATGATGAGTGTGTGTGTTTCTAGCATCCAAGCTACATAAATAACTTGAGGATAGACAGAGAGGAAATTAGACTGAAGACAAATTGAAATCCCTTAATAAAATCCTCATTGCCTTTCATATTTATCTACACTTTAAGATGAATATTAGGTTATTTTCACTTTAATTTGTGTTTATAAACATATATACACTTTAAGATAAATATTAGGTTATTTTCACTTTAATTTGTGTTTATAAACATATCTACACTTTAAAGGAGCTATATGCAATTTTCTGAAATTTAAACTTGCAACTAACCCCATGTGGCCAAAAACGGAATTGCTCTTCCTTTCTGCTCGCTCTCGCAACGCGCGCTCGTGCGCCGGTCGCTCTCAATCTTCTATCTTTTTCGGGCACTTGTCAGGGGTTTCACTTTTTTAGTCTTATGTGGAGTTACTGTTGGTCTCAGAGTTGTACTTGGTCTCTTCTGTGTATTCGCACAATCCATTTAACTGCTTGCGAGTGCTGACTACCGGTAGTGGCAGAGTGATCTGAAACCTTTAACATGAACGCGCTTGACGTCACATTCGAAGACAGCGTGGGAAAAATCCGACCCGACAGAAAATAGAAAAAACTGTATACAGGCTTATAGGTGCACCCACTGTGAGCTGACAAGGTGTCAGTATGCTCATGAGGAGATGTTTGAGTCATAAATGGTCAAATAAAAAGGCTATTGTTACGTTTATTTTGGGGAAAGATGAATATTAGGTTTTTTTCACTTTAATTTGTGTTTGTACACATAAACTCAGCAAAACAGAAACGTCCTCTGACTTTCAACTGTTTTTACTTTCACTAAACTTAATGTGTGTAAATATTTGTATGAACACTAAAAGAGTCAACACCATAAGACATAAACTAAAAATGTTTCCTAGACATGTGACTAACAGAAATAGAATAATGTGTCCTTGAATGAAGGGAGGCTCAAAATCAAAAGTACCAGTCAGTATCTGGTGTGGCCACCAGCTGCTTGAAGTACTGCAGTGCATCTCCTCCTCATGGACTGGACCAGATTTGTCAGTTCTTGCTGTGAGATGTTACCCCACTCTTCCACCAAGGCACTTGCAAGTTCCTGGAGATTTCTGGGGGGAATGGCCCTAGCCCTCACCCTGCGATCCAACAGGTCCCAGACGTGCTCAATGGGATTGAGATCCGGGCTCTTTGGTGGCCATGGCAGAACACTGACATTGCTGTCATGCAGATACTCACGCAGAGAACGAGCAGTATGGCTGGTGGCATTGTCCTGCTGGAGGATCATGTCCGGATGAGCATGCATAAATGGTACCACATGAGGGAGGAGGATGTCTTCCCTGTACCGCAAGGCATTGGGATTGCCTGCAATGACAACAAGCTCAGTCCGATGGTGATGTGATATACCGCCCCAGACAATGACGGACCCCCCACCTCCAAATCGATCCCGCTCCAGGGTACAGGCCTCGGTGTAACGCTCATTCCTTTGACAATAAACACGAATCCGTCCATCACCCCTGGTGAGAAAAAACCGTGACTCATCAGTGAAGAGCACTTTTTGCCACTCCTGTCTGGTCCAGCGAAGGTGGGTTTGTGCCCATAGGCGGTGTTGTTGCTGGTGATGTCTGGTAAGGACCTGCCTTACAACAGGCCTACAAGCCCTCAGTCCAGCCTCTCTCAGCCTATTAAGATAAGATAAGAAATACTTTAATAATCCCTGTGGGGACAGTCTGAGCACTGATGGAGGGATTGTGTGTTCCTGGTGTGACTCGGGCAGTTGTTGTGGCCATCCTGTACCTGTCACGCAGGTGTGATGTTCAGATGTACCGATCCTGTGCAGGTGTTGTTACACGTGGTCTTCCACTGCGAGGATGATCAGCTCTCCTTCCTGTCTCCCTGTAGCGCTGTCTTGGGCGTCTCACAGTGCGGACATGGCAATTTATTGCCCTAGCCACATCAGCAGTTCTCATGCCTCCCTGCAGCATGCCTAATGCACGTTCAAGCAGATGAGCAGGGACCCTGGGCATCTTTCTTTGGGTCTTTTTCACAGTCGGTAGACAAGTCTCTTTAGTGTCCTGCGTTTTTAGAACTGTGACCTTAAATGCCTACTTTCTGTAAGCTGTTAAGGTCTTAACGGCCATTCCACAGGTGCATGTTAATTAATTGATTATGGTTAATTGAACATGCATGGAAAACATTGTTTAAACCATTTACAATGAAGATCTGTAAAGTTATTTGGATTTTTACAACATTATTGTTGAAAAACACAGTCCTGAAAAAGGGACGTTTCTTTTTTTGCCGAGTTTATATATCAAGTGCAGTACTATAGGAAAAGCCGTAATGCTCCACTTGTGAAAGTAAATCTGTTGGGCTTCTACTTGGTACTCAGACATCAATTCTGAGTGCCACACTGCCAGACAGCACATGTAAAAAAAATGTGTTTATAAAACAGAAATGCAATCAAAGCAAAAAGAAAGGAGTTCCTCTGTAAATGTATAAACAATTTAGCTTTTATCAGCTTCTAAAATTATGTAACTAACATGATGTGTAAGTACGCCCTGAAACCCCCAGACAATTACAAAACATGTAAACCCTAGAATTTAAAGGGGTTATATTTTCTAGTACTTCTCACCAGCAGAGTAAATATCCCTTTTTGGTGTGTTAAATAGCACATAATTGGAGTTGGCAATTGCAGTTTATCTTCTGTGTTTGTATCCCATCTGTAGCCCACTACCCTTCCACACACAAATGTCCATCTTCACACTTCCAGTCTTGGCTGAATAAGTTGTCAAAGTGGCACCAAAACTTTTTAACACTTGAAAGCTACTTCAGAGAGTTTGGCAGCTTTAAACTGTTCCCCTGCTTTGGGATGATCTTATCACCACTGTTGTAAAAATACATCTCCATCTGAGCTCTGCACATGGATCGCCATACATGGGAATTGGTTGGTTGTCTGACAGATGGGCTTGCCAGGACCAAAGCAGGAACAACAACAGAAGAAAATCAAGATTCAAGGAATAGTAATTAGACTGGAAAGACAATAATATAACAGCACCCTTTTCTGAAGAGTCACATTGGTGATGATAATACAGCGCCCTCCTCATTTATTGGCACCAATAGTAGGGATGTCTGACAAAACTTTTAAATTAATTCAGCTTTTATGTCATTTGTATGATCTTACACAGAAAAAAATGCAATCCTGACATTACCATCATTTGAAGCCATTTCCAGATTTCTAAGGATAAACAAAGATCTGCCTTTTTTGTATGACATCTTCTCTTATCTTTCCCAAATTTGAAGAGTGACTAAGAGAAATAGGTCTGTGTTGTATAGTTTATTTTCAAATCCTATAGGTAGTAAATAATTAATGTATCAGATGTATTCCAAGCTAACAGATAATCTTCTAAATAAGTGTTCAGGTCAAGATTTTTTAGCTATTTAAACAGCAACTCACCCCCACCCCCCTTCCATAGTCTTACTCCACCTATAAAGGCTGAGCCAGTAGCAATGCCTGATTCAAATTTAAGTGCAGTGTAACGTTTTAAACTGAAGAGGGATTTCCACAGAATATTTTAACTAAAATGTACTAAAATACCGAAACTAATGACATGTACATGACATGTAGACATCACCATTAGACATTACTTTATACAGTTTATCAGTAAAAAAAGTTGATTTGGGGGTGAGTTGTACTTTAACTAAAATAATTAATTGCTTGAACTTTCTCTGATTTATAACACAGTACGGCTAAGGCATCAAGATTACAAGCATATCCATAGCCAGAATGTTAAGCAGAGACTAAAAAGATATAGAAATTAGTGTCATCTTTACCTCCTCCAAGGAGGAGGTAATGTTTTTTGCTAGGGTTTGTTGGTTTGTTTGTTGGTGTGTCTGTCTGTTAGCAACATAACTCAAAAAGTTAGACGGATTTTGATGAAATTTTCAGGAAATGTCCGCAGTGGGACCAGGAACAAGTGGTTAGATCTTCAGGGTGATCCTGATCATCTCCCTGGAGGGAGGTGATTGGGATCACCCAGATCATCTGCAAAAAGTAGAGACCCACTCCTGAGGCCACCAAAACGGATCCCCTCATCACATTGGCTGCACCCACAAATCCTGTCCATTAAAGTTAAAAACAGAATCGATGACAAAGAGCAACCTTGGTGGAGTTAAACTCTTACCGGAAAAGAGCCCAACTTATTGCTGGCAATGCGAACCAAACTCTGACACCGGTCATACAGAGACAGCCCGTATCAAGGGGCCTGGTACCCCGTAATCCCGGAGTATCCCCCACAGGACTCCCCGAGGGACACGGTCGAACGCCTTCTCCAAGTCCACAAAACACATGTAGACTGGTTGGGTGAACTCCCATGCACCCACCAGGACCCTGCTGAGGGTTTACCCTGAAAATAATAATAAAAAAAGAGAACAGAAACCTGCATTAAAAATTAGTTTTGAAATCTTAAAGTAAATGTGATGGCATTGGCAGGGAAATAAAGTGGCGTAAAATTAAAGAAGGCATTTACCCTTTATACATGAAATGGCCTTTTTATATACAGTCGTGGCCAAAAGTTTTGAGAATTACATAAATATTGGAAATTGGAAAAGTTGCTGCTTAAGTTTTTATAATAGCAATTTGCATATACTCCAGAATTATGAACAGTGATCAGATGAATTGCATAGTCCTTTGCCATGAAAATTCCACTGCATTTCATTGCTGTCATTAAAGGACCTGCTGAGATCATTTCAGTAATCGTCTTGTTAGCTCGGGTAAGAATGTTGACGAGCACAAGGCTGGAGATCATTATGTCAGGCTGATTGGGTTAGAATGGCAGACTTGACATGTTAAAAGGAGGGTGATGCTTGAAATCATTGTTTTTCCATTGTTAACCATGGTGACCTGCAAAGAAAGGCGTGCAGCCATCATTGCATTGCATAAAAATGGCTTCACGGGCAAGGATATTGTGGCTACTAAAATTGCACCTAAATCAAAAATTTATAGGATTATCAAGAACTTCAAGGAAAGAGGTTCAATTGTTGTGAAAACTAATATTTGTGTCATTCTCAAAACTTTTGGCCACAACTGTAGATCAAATGTGAACTTAAACTTTAAAAATTCAAGACACTTCTCTTTTATATTGTTTTTACCCAATGAAAGAAGTCTAATAAATCATCACTTTAAGGAGCCTGGTGCAAATAACCTCCCAAGGGGCTGATGAGGGCTGATGTGAAATGAGCTGAAACTAGAGAGAATATCAGAAAGATGGAGAGCTGGCAGACTGTAGGACAGTGACAGACTGTGACATTCAAAGTGTGTGAGCTCAAACTTGGAGCAAGAAAAGGTTTCTTTGATTTATAAAAAAGGTCCTGTTTTAAAGTAGAAAATCTTACTTTTGCTGCCATATAAGCAAATAATGAGAGAGATGGAAATAAGGAACTCACCTTTAAGTTTGGCCTTAAAAAGGTTTTTATTCTTTGTTATATCATTGTATATTGGGGCCACATTATAAAATGCACACATACTTCATACATGTTGACGCTATTTAATGTTTTCAAAAAATACATTTCTTTCATTTAGACCCATCTAAAATACTTTTTTTTAGATACACCCATATAGAGCTGGGCGATATGGCCTCAAATCAATATCGCAATATATTGAGCAGTTCACCTCGATAATGATAAATGGACGATACTTACCCAGTTTTTACTCTAGATGGGGCTGTGGCTTATCCATTTCCTTCTCAACCAGCACTACCCCCACTGCTTTAATATAAATATAACATATATAATATCAATGAATCCTCCATTTTTTTCACTGTCTTTCTCTTCCAGTGTTGCCAACTCCTTAGCATGGAAAGTAGCTATTGCCTGTCCCAAAAGTCATCAGAAGTCGCTAAATGACGTCATCGCCCCTAATTTGCATTCTGTGCTGTTGGAGAAGGGAGTAATTTATTTTATTACATTTTTTGCAGAATTATTATTTTTTTAACCATTGATTGAAGTGAAGTTCGGTGGAACTGCTATAAGGTTTTTCCTTTCAAGTATGTTTTCGAGTTGTCATGTGTTTTATATCACTATTGTGGTGATAAAAATCAACCTTACAAAACAGACAGTATGCCAGTGTAACACCTCCAATAAATGGCTTCAGCTGCCTTATAATTCAGGGTTCAATTCCCAGTTCTCTCTGTACTTCGGAGAAATCAGTTTAGACTGGGACATGACTGTTTAAAGCCTGTCACAGAGAGGTGCACACACGGTGCACAAGGTGACGGAGCTCTGAGTGAAATCGGTCATTTACTTAGTGTGCTGTCATTTATTGTAGACAGAAAACTTGTTACATTTACATCTAAGCGCGAGTGGGATCAGCCAGCGGCAGCTTCGGACGGAGTAGGGTTAACAGTTGCTTTGACTGCAGCTCAACCTGGGTGGGCAGGCAGAGCTGCAGCGCGAGGCCTGGCTGCCTGCTGTAATGTAAGCGCTCTGAGAGAAGCCCACAGCAGCGCCACTGCTCGATGAGAAAAGTAACAAGGATACCTGCGTCATCTCAGAGTCTCCAAAAACACTATAAAAGTCGCTAGATTTGTCGCTAGTCGCTTTTATGAAAAAGAGTCGCTAGAGAACTCTAAAAACTCGCTAAATACAATTAACAAGAAGGGACACAGGTAGAAAAAAAGAACATAACTAATCTAAGAAAATGAAAGCAAAAACACAGATAAGGAAGAAATAAAACAATAAATTAAAATGGAAAAATAACCACAAGGGATTCACAAAACCCCAACACGATGAAACAAAAAATACAAACCGCTAAGGATCATGACAGTTAGTCATATGAAATATGACTGCATTTAGGATCAAGTTGGAATGTATTAAATGTGTGTATGATTGAATTGAGTTATTTAAAAAAAAATTGGTATATCGTTTGTAAGGTGTCTTGAGATATTTGTTGTAAATTGCAATTATATGATTAACTATTTATAATATAAATGAACTTATTTCCATAATCTTTTATGTGAAATTTATCAATGCTGTTATATTGAGTATCTTTATTTTTATTTACTTTTTGAACAGCCAATGTAGTCTTTTTTTTTCTGGTTCAATGTAGACTTTAAAATAAGACTTATTTTTCTTTCTTTTTTTCAAGAACTATATGGGTCCTATTTTAAACTCCAAATTACCAATCCTTTTGATTGATTGCTGGTTAATGCTCATGTGTTTGAATCCTGCTTTAGTAATATCTCAGTATTCAGTCATATTCAGCAAATTAAAATATTATTAAAAGGTTAATTTATTTAGTAACATAATCCACTAAGTGAAACGCATAAGTTAATCAAGGACAGGTGGATGTTTTCATGCCTTAGGGCAATTTAGAGAGGCCAATTCACCTAACAGTCATGTTTTTGGACTGTGGGAGAAAGCCAATGTACCTGGAAAGAACCCACGCATGCATAGGGAGAACATGCAAACTCCATGCAGAAAGACCCCAGGCTGGGATTTGATTGAACCCAGGACCTTCTTGCTGCAGGGCAACTGTGCCACTGTGCAGCCTGGTAATTAAAATCACAAAATTTAATTTCTTGGATTAGAATATTATATCAGACCAATAAACACAGAAATAAAGAAATGTGGGCTTAGTGAAAAGTATGTTTAATATCTTCTTGATGATGTGTTAAAAAAGTACTTTTGTTCTGACAAACGAGCCTCATTAGAATGTATATTCTCATTTATTGAGTATGATGACCGAGTCTCTTATTTTCAAGAGTAAGGCAAAGTAAAAGGAAACTTACGCCTTGTACACACCGGCCACGGGAGCGGCGCGGAACGGTGACCGCTTCCATTTGGCGCCCTTGTTAACCTATGGTGTAGTTCACACCAGAAGCGAAGCCATGCGTCTGGTGTGAACTGGGGGGCAGCAGATAGTGTATGATTTTCGTGACACCGCCGCTTCGCAGTGCTTCCGTGGCCGGTGTGAACCAGGCGTAAGTTTCCTTTTATTTTGAAAGTCAAAATTAGTAACTGCTCACTGGTGTAGGCTTAAAGAGAATTCGTAACATCCTATTTTATATCAACCTTTAAGTGTTGTATTTTAAAAATAATCAGCCAGCTCTGTTTTGTAAGCATAAAAAAACCCTGACTGTTGGCTTTGCCAATCCTTTTACTGCTCTCCATTCACATCTTTAACAATTACAAATTACAACGAATAATTACTATACCATACCATCTTTATTTATTTAGCACTTTAAAACACAGCCATACGGCTGACCAAAGTGGTTGACAGTAGAGCAATACAATGCAATGAAATATGAACCATAAAAAAGAAAATCTGACCGGCAGAGCAGTTAAAGGGGGGGTATTATGTAAAATGAACTTTCTGAAGTTTAATATCCTGAGAACCTGTATTTCCCTCATTAAAAACATGCCTGAAGTGTTGCTCTGACCCATTCACTCATGTTAGAGTAATCTTTGAGTCTCTGCTGGTAGTTCTCGGGGTTTCTGAAACGGCCGCTCCCACCTATCCCCGCCTTTTCCATCCCTCTCCTCCTCCGACCTTACGTACTCAGCCGAGAGCCTTGCCCCTGCAGAGCTCCCCTTGGTCTGCATTTTTCAAGCAAAAGATGCCTCTTTTTAAGTTTCCACAGGATGACACGGTTCGTAAGAAGTGGTTTGACTTTGTGTTTGGTAACCACCCGAGGCCAAAAAAGATGTGCTATGTACTTATGTAAACAACGACAGAGTCCGACTCCGTGGCATGCTGCGATGATGCACGGTATGTGACGAACTGAAGGGGGAGTGTCAGAAAGAGTAGGACGGTCTTAGAGAGGCACAGGCGAAAATCAAGGCGTCCAATACGGAAGTAAATTTCTTTTAGGTGGATTTGGATATATGACGGACTTTTAAAAGACTTAAGGTGACAGTTTTGTTGGAGTGTGCTATAGAAGGGTAATATGTGCCTGGAAGAAGCATAATACCCCTCCTTTAATATAAAATATTTGTAAAAGAGAAAAAAGAAAAACTATGTAAAGGAGCCAATCTACAGCTAACTGATGAACACAACAGCAAAATAAAGAGTCTTTGATAGACTTAAAAACAGCTCAGGAGGACGCCTGCCGGACCATGAGCGGAAGTTAATTCCGTAATTTAGGACCTTTCGAGCGAGAAAGCTCTTTGTCCACGCGTGAACTTTAGGGACCTTCAACAGTAATAAGCTTGAGGACCTAAGCGTGCATATTATTTACAAAAAGATAATTTAGCTCCTGTGAACCTGGACGTTTTTGCTGTCTGCATGCCTTTTGAGACTCATTACTTCTCCTGCTTCTTGATCCCACATTACTTTGAAAGAGATCACATTTGCAAATTGGTTAGGCTCTGGTTACCTACAAGGTGTTTGCTTTTTACTTTTTAGTTATTCAAACACTGTGAAGACATAAAATATACTGAAAGTTATCTTAAAGTGAGATAGCATAAAAGTGATAGATCTCACAATATAGAATATATTTGCTGTCAGCTTCATTCTGTTACAACCCAGCAGTCTAGTAAATCCCCAAATGATTTCACTCTATATCCAAGCATCAATAGGTGATGGTTGATGGGTTTGTGAAGGCCCTGCAACAAGGCAGACTCCAAGAATGTAGTCGTGACAAATGAAGGCTGATGAAATGTGCTTTGTAGGCTTACTTCATATCAGGTTTTCTATTAAACTTTCACTAACAGAATAAAAAAAACATGACAGCTAGCGCACAGCTGATGGGAGCAGTCTTTAGACCATCTTTTAAGACTAGTTTCAAAAACGAAAGTTTTATTCGGATCAGATTTGATAACTAAAAATGAGATTTGTGCTTGAAAAACAACTCTCCTATACAAAAGATTCTCTTATGCCATATTGGCATTTAATGAGCCATTCAAAATTTGCTTCAGCTAGCATTTTATCTTACTATCACAGAATGACAAGACAGTGTTTCACAACTCTGAATACTTGAAGGAAAGCTTCAGAGCCTTTTAGTTAACAAGCTTGACAAATGGTTAGTAACATTTAATTCACACACATTCTACACTGTTCATAAAATGTCTACATTAACCAAGCTTTTGTATTTCCTTCTAAACATTTTCTGCCACAGTGTTTGCATGAACGTTAAGCAATGTCTAATCTACCTACCTGATCTCATTGTGAGATAATCAGTATATCATTTAGCCCTACTTTGCCCATCAGTTTAGCTGTGCAAGACAAGCAAAAGAGGCAGAAAATCACTCTAAATTGATGTAAACTGTGCTTTGACTGAACGCTAATCTTTGACTGAACAGCTAGTCATAAAGGTCTGTTTCATCCAGTGCCTCCACTTATTCAGTTTACCTAATTGAGTAGAGATGGGGACAGACAGGCATCAAATATGCTGATCACACTGTAGAAACCAGGCAGATTTTAGGAACATGTGCAAAAGTTTGGCAGTTGTCACTACCACCAACTGTGTGTCACATTTGAGAAAACGAACCTGCTTTTATAGCATCTTTAAGAGGGTTTATATAAGAGTTTTGTTTATAAGATTTGACAGTAGGCTACTGTTTTCATTTTCCAGTGGTGTAGGGATACATTAAGCTCACAAGATGAGTCCATACAACTTCGGCAGTATTTTTAAGAATTTTTTAAGAATCCAAAGATTTTTTTTTTTTTTTATATATATATATATCAAACTTTCAGGAGCAATCTGAAGACACTTTAAAACAACTCTACCCAAGTTAAATCACACTGTAGATTGCTGATTTTGTGCCTGTCTAATTTTGATTTTAATTAATTTAATTCTAAAAACATTTAAGACATAGTTTTTTGTGCTTTCGTGGATTAAAGGTTTGGTAAACTGTTTTAAAGAGCTTATGGGTCTGATCAGGCTGTGTTTGGAATTGACACTGCATTGCAAGTACTGCAACATGGCTATTAGCCCTCCTCCTATGCAGCTTTGGTATAACCATTTAAAACCTGTAGAGTTTTATTTAGAAATTAGTTTCCTTTTATTATTTTGGAGGCAACCTGCATCAAAGTGCCCATTCCCTTTTGTATACTTAAGGGAAATAGCCTCTTATGCCTCGTTTCCACTGAGCGGTCCGGTCCGCCTTTTTGTTCGTTTCCATTGTAAAAGTGGCCCATACAGTTGGTCCGTACCGGTCCATTAATGGCCCCCTTCAGGTGTAGGTCCACAGGACGTCACATAACACAGTAAAAAAAAACATAAAGCAAGAAAGACAACCATGAGCTGCTGGATGGACATTGTTGTTGTTTCTTCCTCCTCCTCTTCTGTGTTTTTCACGCGTCACCCACTTCTTTGTCCTTCCAGTATGACGCCATGCAAGTGTACAGGGTAAACCCCGCCTGCTCTAGGATAGTTCAGTAGGTAGTGGAAATGCTCCCATGAAAAGTCAGAATTACGCAATAGTGGACTGGACTGGACTGGACCGGACCGAGCCGCACCATTCCGCTCAGTGGAAGCGAGGCTTTAGTGTCAATATAAAGCATTAAAGCTTTGCTAGTTTTAGTAATGTTAGTGGCTTGGATGTGATATTCTGTTTTGTATATCACAATTTTATTTTGTACAGAGTACCCAAATTTGTTTTAAGTACTTTTGCAGCTACTAGTTGTTAACAGTCAGCAAGGTTTTAAAATAAAATTAAATGAAAGTTAAAATAAGTTTTAACATTTTCATTAGTTTGTTTTTATTGGTTTTGGCTTTTAATTTTCAATTCTATTTTAGTTTTAATTAGTTTTCACAATTAGTTTAGTTTTACATTTATATAAAAAAAATATAATAGTGACCATGATAGTGCTGCATGTGATGGACTTCATTTTGTTGAGAAATATTGTGAAGCTTTTGATTTTAATGTTACTCCTGCCATGAGATCTCATTACATCCCTTATATTCTTTTGACTTGGTGCTTTCCAATAGCTTTGAGGACACTATGTGAAGCTATTGGAAAAAAAACACAATGATGTAGATTGACAGGATATATAACAAGAAGTATTTAGGGAAAAAGGACAAAAATGTAAGGTTTGAAAAGAATGCAGACGAGACAAAAAATGTTGGACAACATGTAGTATTAGAAGGGTGGAGGATGGAGGTAAAAGTAGTGTTTCTAGGTTAGACCTAAGATCTGATAATTAAAAAAGACAATGGGGGGGACACAAAAGGGAACTGATGATAGACGTGGCTCAAATTAAAAAAGCAGTGAAATGACGCATGCGAAGAGGGATGAATGAGACGCAGACCTAAATAGAAAAAGCTGGTGAGGTGTAGACTGCATAAGGAGCCAAAGGAACAGTTCTATTACAGTGTCACGATGGTCAGCGGTAATGGGTGGTAATAATAAGTTGCAGGCGGCTTTATAGAATTAAAGCTGGAAGAGCACTCAGCGCAGCCACAGGGGGTCTGCTGATGGAAGTGTCACACAGCCACACATTTTAAAGTAAGGAAAACTTAACGCACACACTAATGAGGCTCTGCAGGGATGCCTATAGGGACTGTTGTGTTCGCAAAAGGGAGGGGGGGGGTGGGTGAGTACGAAGTAGAAAAGCGGTAATGTGGAAGGTTAATGTTATATATTTAGACCCTTTATCACCACTGGCACTTATTCTATTGGCTCTTGGTTAAATCAAAGCATAATTTTACCTTTTATTGCACACTACAGCAATACTATACTCGTCCTTCTGATGTAATTAGGTGTAATTCAGAAAGAAAGAAAATTACCATACCAAATCCCATATGTTCTGAGTAACCAAACTTTTATTTTAAATTATAAAGTAAAACTTAATGCCAAGCTCTCAAAATGTGATGAACTTTTATAAGATTGATAAGACTGCTTTGTAAAGTATTTTTATTTCCTTTGCACAAAGTTACCTCCAGGGGCGGTCCTGACATGCTATATTAGCTAGTCGTGTCGTGCTGTGTGCAAGGCTCTGTGTGTGTGACATCCGACAAGCCTAGCCCCCAATAATATGCAGACTGCTCCTAATGGAGAGCAAGAAAGAGGTGCACTGTTGTGTTGGCTAAAAGAAAATGCAGGTTTCCAATATTGAATGTATTTTGTTTTAAATGTAAGAAGACTCAAATCAAGAATTTATGGTTTCCACTTTTTTTTAAAGCAAGTATGTTACTCATCAGGTTTACTTTGGGGTTTGTTTAGTGTTCAAGTATGACTGCAGAGTTTTTAATTATTGAATACTCTATCAAATACTCCTATTGATTAAGTAGTCAAATATACAGGTGCCACGGGAGGCCATCCCAAACAGCTTTTAATTGAAGCTCTCTACTTAAATGTCTGTGTTACGATCATGTCAGCTCTCAAAACTGTGGTATCCCATATATGTAAAAAAGTGGCAAAATTAATAGTATGAATGCATTAATAACAAACTAAAAATTAACCTTAAAATGGCCTTTAATAGGAGACCGGGTTTCTCTTTTAAAACTAGAAACGATAAAAACTTATTATCTCTTTATTACTATTGAACTTATTTGTGTTTACTGTACCTATCTAAAGATGAAGAGCCACCATCATGACTGTTGAACTTTGCAGTGATATGCATTCTATTTGGTCTTGTTCTGCTATGACAACAAAGTAACTATAAAAAAAAAAATTATAAATTAGTTATGGAAAAAGGTTTTAATGATCTAATATCACACATTTTGTCACATTCATTTGAGGAATATCACTTTATTATTTGAATTTAGGGCTGGGTGATTTGGCCTCAAATCTATATTGCAATACAATCAGAAGCATGTACAGTAAAGATATTTAGTGTAATATATTATCTTTAGACTATATATGTTGAAAACTGTTTTTGAACATTCTCACATTGCAGATACATTGCAGTATAACAAACTTCCAAAAAGTATAGAATACAATTTATTGTTTACTTTATTGTGAACATGCATTTAAGAAATATTCAAATGTTTTTCTGAAAAATGCAACACAAAAATGATCACAACATAAATAAAGATGAAGATATTTTAAATAAAATACAAGCTCAATTTTATGAAAACACAACGTTCAAAATTGCTTAAACTGAAGTGCAAAATGTAAGAAGAGAAAAAAATATTTTTTTTGTTTTCCTGATTACGTATTTATACATTTAATATCGCACAAAAATAAAGCCACACATATTGAAATGCTTCAAGTTCAACAGGTTTCTTTTCTGTTTAATTATAAAACAACAAAATCTTAAACTTGCAATATCTTGTATACAAACACTAAATATCAGTATTCATCCTCCTTCCGTACCTGGTACAGAGTACGTAGGCACAGCTTGATGACATCTTCATAAGGCTAGTATAGTCAAAATCTCTACCATTGGATACTTTTTTATCATTTCTACCTTATACCATTTGTATCGCTCAGTATAAATTCTTTGAAAGTTAGCACCATTATGGTAGAGCTTTTTTTTTACTTTTCTTTTTATGATTACAGCAGAGCTGCGAGGGAGCAAAACCACAAAGATAACAGCGGCTCAGGAACGGTGCTTGTTTCAAACTGCTTTAGCATCAACTTTGGACGATTTATACTTGGCCTTTTCTTTGAGAGATGAGCAGATAGAGGCACTTAAAGCTGTTATCCGAAGATTTTGAGGGATAGAGAGATATTTTGAATTCCACTACCAAGGCCCCTCCCAAAACATAACTTCCCCCCCTCCCCTCTCGCTCTCTCTAGCCCCATCTCAACAATTGTGCACGCGCATCACCTGTGGTGTCACAGCGGGTCAAGAGAAAAGCAACAAGCGCTTTCGATCATCACCCGATTGTATTTTGTTATGGACATTTGAGAGGTGAGCGACTTCTCCTTGGCTGACGCTCTGTTCCAATATGGCGACTGTAAACAGGAGCGGTCTGTGTGAACGGCCTCATCATTACAGGTTCGCTTGATGCGCATGTAAGTTCATTGATGGCCGACAATGCAGAAACTTGAATCCTATTGGCTAAAAAATTCGGCGGTCTGTATGAAATGAATAACAGGCTGTATGGGGAAGGGGGGGGACTTAAGAAGAACAGCAAATGTTGTGGAGCACTAGCCTTTTATTATAGTATTGAACCCCACTATCATTTTAAAGATTTATAAAACTTTGATACATAAATATATTCTCCGAACTGCAGCTTTAAGTCCTTTATTTCAACTGCCCTGCTGATTTTTGTGGCTTTGAATGCGTGACAGCTATCATTCCTGCTTAAATCTAAACTTTCCCTCTCAGAGCTCACATCCATGCACATATCCCAGTCACTTCAGTAGTTTATTATTTCTGTAAATAATAACAGTGCATTGTAAAATAACATTAACTTGCATAATAACTTACGTCTGGTCTGTATAGGGGCTTTTGTTTATTTTTAAAATGTTCTCGATTGTCCAACCAGTATGGAAAAAGACTTATCTAAAAATATATTTGTCCTACCTGAGTTCAACTGCATCATCTTCTTCTCTTTTTGCTTTTCCCTTCAGGGTTAACCACAGCGAATCATTTGTCTCCTTTTAATCTCTGCAACCTCCACTCACACTAACTAACTTCATGTCCTTTTTCACCACATCCATAAATTTCCTTTTTTTTTCTCCTTTCTCTCGTCCTGGGTTCAACTGCATACCAGTTTATAATATGAAGCTTTTTTCTTTATTCATTTGAAATATTTATTTGACCCCAGTTTGATGTGAAGGTAGTCAAGCTCCTCATAAATATTCTAAGCTGAAAATGAACAAGTCCAAAAAGTAGGAATTCCATCATAAAAATGTGTCAGGGTAGTTGAAACAGGATTTAATTTAATCTCGGAGACTGATGGAAATGTGTGTAATGCTCAGAACCTCTGTATTGCATTAACTGTGGGATGCAATATTACAGCCATATCTATACCTCAGTTTGTGCGTGATCACTTTGGGACTCTGCATCTGCTTATTGCTCCACTTGCAATGATTATGTTTAGGGGTAATGCCATTTTAGTAATCAGGAATGCATCCATCTGCAACATCATTGTTGATATCTCACTATTGTGCCAAACAAATTTGGTTTACTGTAAAGTATTCTTGTTTCACTTTTGTTTTATATAGCACCAAACGTATAGCATTTCATGTTTTTGTGTCTCTTATTTTCTTCTCATCTTCCTCTATTACACCAAGCTCTGATAGAAAGAAGTTCTTAGACCACAATACGTCTCCTTTTAAAAGATGATGACCACTGAAGTTTATGCAGTCATAAGAATGAAATCAAAGTCAAAGATTTTGTTTTGAGTATTGAAATTAAGTCATTCAAGTGACTCGTTTTAAAATATTTAAAAGAAAATATGTGTACTTTATTGAGTTGTATGAAATGAATAATTTCTCACCCAAAATAATTAAGTTCCACATGTAACATATTGTGTATACATTTTATAAACAGACATCTTAGAAACCGCTAGACTGAAGATTCTGAAGACTTTATGTAGTATTGACATGCCTGGATATTCATGGATACTGAACCCATTTTGGCTCTAGGCAGAAAAATGATAGAAGGTCATCTGTTCAATACCCTGCTGGGATGCCAATAATAACTGGTAGCCCAGTAACTGTGTGTGTGCAGGTGTGTGCGTGTGTGTGCGTGGTGTGTTTTAAGCTGTGTAAAGCTCAAAGCAGGCTGGTGGATCTGTGTGATCTAACCAGTAAGAGGCTTATGTCTGCACTGGGACTGACTGGGCTAAAGTCTGGAAGAAACAAGGACTCGCATACCCGTACATAAAATTTTCTTTTAGCCATCATACTTAAGTAGACCCCCAACCCCCGCCCCCACCCAATTGTAATACACTTCGTGCTAGTCTTGTATTTCTGTAAAGTCAAAGTTTGTCTGTTAAACTGCAATTGTTTTCATCCTGTCTATGATGAAAAAGTTGCTTTTTATGATAAAAATGCTCTACCGACATTATGAATGCCATCTTGAAAGCGTGTGAATTTAGCAACACAGAAATGTTTAAGTAAATCAATTACCCGTAGAAATGCTTGAGCAGCTGATTAATTGTAGCCACAAAACAAAAGACTCAAAGAGTGCAGCGCGAGATGAAAATCAGACAGATGGTGAACAAGACGGAGAGAAAAGACAGAGACAGAAGGTTTCAGATCGGCTACAGCAAGGATTGATTAATATAGGCTATTAAGCTATAACACCAGATCATAGTTTCATCCCTCTGGCCATATTACGGTGACATGATGAAGCGCCTGTATTAGCCATCGGAGAGTGCTAGTGATGCAGATAATAGCCACATCCCAAGAGACCCTTAGAGGGAATAATGCTGCTGTCTGTGGCATACTGGTGTTGATGCAGATATACAGCAACACACATGAATGCTTGCAGAATAATTTACATATATGCACACACAGGCAGGAACTGACACACTCATTTTTGGAGGAATAATTAATTAAATTACAAGGGGACCTTTTTTCTTCCTGCTACTTCTCTCCTCTTTTTACTGGAGAAGTAAGCGATAGATAGATGGATGGATGGATAGGTGGATAGATATATAGATGTGAAACTAAAACCGCTGTTGCTGCTCCATCACACAGGCGTATCATTGGGTCCATATTAAAGCTAAATTACCATCACGGCTCTATGTCGGATTATAGTTATTTATATTCTGAAAATCCTTTTAACTAAAGGGGCAAAAACTCAGCTTTGATACATAGAACTATTGTATTCTAACCAAAAATTTGTCAGTAGCATAAAATGTGGTAGTTTTACCACAAGTATCATTTCTACATTATGCAAACAAAAGCCTGAAAATACATTAAAATAATGTCATATTTGCTAGGGGTGTGCTGATTCACCATAAATCGATTCATTGCGATGTAAAATGTGCCAAATTGATAGTGATTCAAAAATTTTCAAAATTAATTATTTTTCATAAGCAAATGAGAAAAACACTAAAGTCCAGCATGCTGCCCTGACATTTTAAGGGGATAGACTGATGGAAACAGTCTGGCTGCTGCTAATGTTTCAGCCATGCAGCGCAAAATTTATAAGTATAGGAAATATTTTTCCGTTTATTTGCAAAAGGAGCGCCTATGTTGTTGTGCATTGTGTTAGCAGCAACGTTCTCTTTTTCCCGGATATGTCCACTTTTCACGTGCTGTCAGGTGCGTCCTCCTCAAGCTGCAGCGCAGCGAAGGGCAGCTCATGTTTACAAGACGTCAGCCCAATTGTAGTTTTACAGATGAACTTCAAAGAAAATTTCCTCCCTTCAACCTTCCCGGTAACGACTAATGTCTGGCGGTGTGCACTGTGCTCATAGCTTGCAGATTTGTTTATGTGTATGACAGGTGCTAATCATCATGTTGGTCACACTGACACAAAAACAATGATAAGGCTGTGCAAAGTAAGAGTTCATCTATTAAATTGACAGTGAAAAATCAAAGACTGGAGTATACTCTTTAGGTGTCTATGGCAGAATGCTCCTTTTTATTTTTATCACTTTGGAAAGAAAATGATACTTACTTTCTCAGAATATAATTTCAGATTTTGTCATTTTTGTCCTGTATGACTTAAAGTTGAGCTGTTATTGTTATAGGTTTATTGTCTAATTAGAAGAGTAATTATTTTTATTTAGATTTTAAAGTAAATTCAGTAATGGTTGACTTGTAAAAGCCTATCTGAAGCTTATTTAATTATTCTTTCCAACCACATAGAGCAGGAATACTTTAAAAATGTCAAAATCAAAAGTCTACATTAAGGTGTTTAAGTATTACGCTGCGTCCTCTTTTATGGAAATCTAAATTTGGTCACCCTATATTATACTTCTAGTGCCAACACACATTTGCTTTTAGTTTTCATGGAAAATATGACCTTGATGTGATTATTAAACATATTTGTGGTTTCACATAAATAAAAGACAGCACATACATTTGTTTGGATACTTCCATTAATGGAAACTGAATGGATTTAAAAGTAGAAAATAGCCATGGAAGGAATGAAGAAAAAACTAATTGGTGGGGGGGGGATACTACAAAGATAATTGTCTTACAATCAAATCGCAGCACCCGAATCGTAATCGATTCGTGAGGGACCCGAGATGGCACACCCCTAATATTTTATCAGTGAGCATGTTATCAATATAACATATGCCAATAAAGCATTTGTTTGACTGCAACTCTCAGGGTTAAACACCTGTAACACCTGTAACATAAAGAACATACCAAATCACCAAGGAGAATCGGGAGCCAGTAGTGTATTAAATGATTTTTTACTTGCAAGGAGTGAACAGTACGGAAGTACAAATTTCACAGAAGAATGTGTCACCCCAGCACACATTTATACATCAAGAGAGACTGTTTCCCTCCTCTTTTCACATTCCTGGGTATTTCCACTGATCATGAGGTGATCAATTCTTCTTGACCCCTCCTCATCCATCCAGGGTTGCAGACCACATGTTTTCAGAGCATGTGAATATAAAGCTGAATCTTCACAGTTTCACATCATTCTACATACAAAATGTCTCCATATACATAGCAAAAATAAATGATAACTGAAATAAAAGTCTTTACAAATTTTCTTTTTACAGCAATAGATGGTAGATCATTTTTCCTCAAAGTGGTCAGAAACTATTACCTGAAAACTATTACAACTTCTCTATGCCGGTGTCTTCAAGCATTTACTATCCTGAGGTGAGGGAATCTTGATTAGTTTAGACAAATGGTCTGCGGTGCATGAGATTAAGTAACGTTGTTCCTGGTTGGTTGTCAAACAAATTTGAACATTTCAGAGCAGTAGTCTTTGCCTGGTATGTATGGTGTCTCTAATTTGTAATTCTAAAAAGAAATCTGTGGCAGCCTGGCTCAGCTGGAGGTCAGACACGGTCTTCAGAAATATCAGATCCCTGGAAAAAAGAAGCTGGAGTCCTTACTTAAAGCCACATACATTCACAGACAATTGAAAAAGAAAGCAGATATGCCATTCTATGACTGTCTAACCGTCTTAGTTGTTCTTTGTGCTGACAATCCTGGGGGGTTGGGATGTGTTGAAAAGTCACAGAAGTTTACATTTACTTGTATTGTTTTTGCAAACAGCTTTAACATTTCATAAAAATTACAATACATGTATGTGCTTAACATAGTATGAATTTTGACCCTAAAAATGTAAAGCTTGAGCCCCATTGGCAAAATTTGTTTGGCTTCAAGGAGTTTCTTTTTGTTTCTTTAAAATTCTTCTTTTCTCTCCCTCAGTGGGAAGAGATCGGAGAAGTAGACGAGGATTATGCTCCCATCCACACCTACCAAGTCTGTCATGTGATGGAGCAGAACCAGAACAACTGGCTCCACACAAACTGGATCTTGACTGAGGGTGCCCAGCGAGTATACATCGAACTCAAGTTCACGCTTAGAGATTGTAACAGCCTACCTGGAGGGGTCGGGACCTGCAAGGAGACTTTTAACATGTACTACTATGAAACCGATGGCGATGAGGACGACATGGAGGATGGCAGGATGAGGGATGGTGTTGGCATAACGGAAGAGGAAGACAGGGCAATGAAAGAGAGCAGATATATCAAAATTGACACCATAGCAGCTGACGAGAGCTTTACCGAGCTGGACCTGGGGGACCGTGTCATGAAGCTCAACACTGAAGTCCGTGATTTAGGTCCTTTGACCCGGAAAGGTTTCTATTTGGCCTTTCAGGATTTGGGGGCCTGCATCGCGTTAGTGTCAGTGCGGGTATTCTACAAACGCTGCCCTTTCTTAGTGAAGAGTCTGGCAGAATTTCCTGACACAATCCCGGCATCGGAGGCATCGCAGCTGGTTGAGGTGGTGGGCCACTGCGTCAATAACTCTGTGCCCTTATATGAACCGCCACGGATGCACTGCAGCACAGAAGGCGAATGGTTGGTGCCTATTGGGAAATGTGTTTGCAAACCAGGGTTTGAGGAAATCAGCGGATCTTGTCAAGGTAAAATAAACTCATTTTACTCATTAAGGGAATCCTAAAACCAGTACAGTAAATGAAAAAACATTTTTTAAGTCACTTTTGAAGATTTTCATCACATTTAAGTTTTTGGTATCTTATTTATCACTGTTCTGTCTTCCAGTATTTGTTTTCAGGGCTGTCTCCATCCTGTGTTATTTCCATATCCACTGTCATGTTTATTTTTAGTGCTATCTGCTCAAGCGTGTGCACAGATCGACTTGTTCTTTTAGTGTGTTTTTACTTTATGTGTGTGTGGGTGTCTGTGTTTCTCCCTCGCTTAGTGCAGGGCATTCCCTTGAGCCCTGCAGCACTTTGCTGCTCTCATAAAGCCACTGTTCTGTCTTCACTTGTACCCAAACATTCCCTGCTCCAACCTTAACTGCCATTTCCATGGGCTTCCCTGGCTGCTATTGTTTGTTTTTCTCTTTCCGTTCCCCTCTAGTTGTCTTCTTCTCTTTCTTTGAATTACTCAATGTAACAACTTGCAGTTGCTGTTATCTGTTATCCAACCCCTGAGTGCCACGAAGAAATTTATATTCCAGAGAAATCTTATTGCAGCAGCTTGAAGCTTTGTGAAACAAGAGCTGTAATGTGTGATTATTTGGTGGCGTTTTATCTTTACACAAAGTCCTGCTGTTGAAGCATCAGTTTTAAGCGATGACCTAAATAACTGGTCTTGGATCTGCTGCTACTTTTTCCAAGTTAGCCATTAATGTGGTTCAACACATCTGTGTTTCTTTCATGTTCTCCAGCATTGAGGGTCATGCTGAAGGGGTTCTCCAAAGCTGGTCAGTCCATGGTTGCTAACTCTGCGTGTGTGCATGTGATGGAAAAAACTAATCATGATTTCAAAAAAAAGCTGGGGAGTTCACGAATTAATACACATAACCAGGACAAGATATTGCTTCAGAAGTTGCCCCCTCTCACATGACATTCTGTAACTAGTAGAAAATTAACAAATATTTTTCTTTTCAAGACATGGTTGATACTGTTTCTATATTTTTCTTTCTCCTTACCTGTTCTCGTTTACTCCCCTCTTCCCTTCTTTTCCCTCATATCCTCTATAGTTGTATTTTTTTTGTCCGGTTTAGAACAGTTTCTAGATGATATTCCTGCAATAGAAAGCTAAAAGTGACACAGATACTGACGATAAATAAGTTATTAAATTATTACTGTTCATTTTGGTATGTAATATGTTTTTATTAAAATGGAAATTTAAATGCCAAATAATTTTCCTATTTCCTTTAAGGTCTTAATATATTACACTATTAAATAATTACATTTGAGAATCTATTTAAAATTTTTACCAAATATGAGGTAAAAATCATCCTTAATTATTTTTGTACCCTTTTACGTATTGTCCTAAAGTACATCATGAAGTATTTGCTAACTTCTGCTTGTCTCACAACATGAACCCTAACATCTGGCTGGTTAACCTGTGCAGCTGCTCAGCTGCAGACTGCCTCATAAAACAAAATCACTCACATACCCTGTGAGTATGCTATGTTTTAGCCCAAAGGGTAAAACGTACTGTAACATTCAACTTTCCAGCAGTAACCAAAATGTGCCAAAAATAATAAAGAATGACAGGTATCTACAGAGCTAAGTCACCACTCGTCACTGCTATGACTTTAGGATACAGTACTTGGGTTTAAACACATGCAACTCTTTTGCACTTTGTAAAAGTACCATCTTTTTTTTATACTGTTCATGACATTACTATGATAGGATTGCCAGCACATTAAGGAAGGACTGAGTGCATTCATAAGGTGACAGATTGAAAGACTGGGATGGCTGCAGTAAGAAGACTTATGAAAGAAATGGAAAGAAATGCTTTCCAAAGATTGGAGAACATCTAAGCAATGCTGAGATTGTGATCTATTACAGTTCCACACATTTATCCATAGCTTAAATAGTGGGCACAGTTTACTCCAGAGTACTCCCATTTCTGTTTATTTTACCTCTCTTTTAGTTCTCTGTTACTCCCATGCTTGTCGTCAATGTAAATAGACAGGCCACAGGTTTGTGTTTTTTTTGTTGTTGTTTTTTAATATAGTCGTAGGGGTGCATGTCTTGCTTTTCCCACAAAAGAATGTTTGGTTTTCTGTAGATGAATGGACTCTCGAAAATCAAATCAAAACCTTTTGGTTTTCTTGTCTGCAGGATGTGCCTATCCTGTTATTTTTAACACGCAAAAAAAGGATTGTGGTTGTTGTGTGGGGATCATGTTAAATGTTGTGGTACCTGTGGTGATGGCGATTAGAAAGTGGTGTAGACCGTTAAGATAAAGAAGATTTCAATTATATGCAAGCCATCCGACTCCATTCAATTAAGAGGTTACTATGGCAACATAATGCATACCACATATGGTGTCCTATCTGCAGCGTGCCTCAGTAGCTTTCATTTTAAACTTTTTCATCAGATAAAACTGTGAACATGCGCAACATCTGACATTCTTGCTAGCAGCAACATATCAAATATTTTGTATATTGGCAAAGGTGGGTAGAGTACCCAAAAGTTGTACTCAAATAAGAGTAGCACTACCTCAACATGCATTACTCATCTAAAAATTTTATAGTAAAAAAGTATTTGGTAAAAGGGTACTTAAGTGCTGAATAACTAATCACAACATCTGATTCAACATTTTTTTTTTTATTATCTGACAGATACAAGTAGGTTATAGTTATTTGCAAATTCTGGTATTTTAAAGGCTACAAAAAATGAATAGAAATAAACAACATAAATACAAAATAACAAATTCAGACATAAGAAACTTCCAAATCTTTTTTTTTCTTCAATATAAAACTTATGAAATTAATACAGCAGGTAATGAATTTGTGTAAGAATAAGGTAAGGTATTTCCAGTAATAAAACTGTTTACTGGATTTTTGAAATCCCCAAATGGGCCAAAAGGCTCAGCAGGAAGAAAGTAGCATCTGAACAACAAAGCTTGAATGTGAACAAGTCTCACTTTAACATAAACAGTCTGTGTCTTCATCTGGTGCATTTTTGATTAAAACAGGTGTATTCTTCATTCAGGAAGTTACTCGCAGTTCATAGAAAATACAGAAATGTTACCCAAAGTAAGAGTAGCAGTACTTCATAATAATGTTAATCAAGTAAAAGGAAAAAGTATTGTAGTAAAAATCCTTCTGAAAAGAATTTTTCTTCTCACGTAAATGTAACTTAGTAAATGTAGCCAGTTACTACACACCTCTGTTTATTGGATATGTTGTTATTCCCTGTAACAGCTTCAAGTATTATGACATTGTGCAGGAAGAGGCATTAGGTAGCCAAGCTGCAGTAGAAGATTCCTTCATACAGATTTCTCTTCAACACGTTAATTCGCAAACTTAAAGGAGTCATAACCTAGTATTACCTTGGATACCCACGCTCTATTATAGTCTTTCAGGCCCTTCTAAAAAAGAAAAGTTGAAAAAATGTGAAAAAAATAAACACAGAGCTCCTCTGACCCTTATTTCTGAAGGCATTATTGTCTCGCGAGATCTGATGCGATACTTTGGCTGTCGTGGACGGGCATTGTATTAATTCAAATGAGGGGCGCGTTGATTGGTGGCAGGAAGGAGGGGGGTTGACACCGCAGGTAACGCTTCAGCATATCTAACCCATATCTACTACTCCCGGTAGCATAGCCACATTAGCAGTTAGCTGCTGTTTGTCACACACAGCAGAGAAATAAAAACACAACCTTACCGTTTCAATTGCAGGCAAGTCTCTGATTGTTGGAATGGCCCCTTTTTCCAAACGAAGCTTCGATGCCAACTTCGCCTGATATTTTCCCAAATTCGTAAAGGATTCCGCCGTAAAAAAAATAGAAAAAATATTTCCATGTTCATTCTGGAAGTCAACAACAGAGCAACTCACGTGTGCATTATGTTTCTGGTAGAAATGGTTTTAGCTGATTTAGCTGATTAAAATAAAAGGCTGACACGAATATGTCTTCTTCATGCATCATTGCGTGAAGAAACTTTCACGGTGGAGTTCGTACTTCGAATCGGTGATGTGTCGGTCGCGAACAAACCGGCTCTAAGAGCTAACTCTTTGAAGTGAACGATGGGAGCCGGCTCGTCATTGGGAGCTGTTTTTTTACTTTATTCATTCCCCCCTGCTTGTTTTGGTACACATCATTTTGCATTCATTTTGGTAATAAATACACTTTAAGCAACAGAAAATCTGAGGAGTCGAAAGAGCCGGCTCTTTATGGTGAGCCAAGCCAAAAGAACTGGCTCTCCAAAAAGAGCTGGAATTCTCATCACTAGAATTCAGTAATGGCGGCGCTTGACTGAATATGAGGGGGAGAGGAGCGAGAGGGAGAGAGGGAGGGCGGGCTTCCTGCAGCATAGGTCTGCGATGTCTATATATGGTATATCCTGCGCCGACTTGACGTCAAGTCGGACAGAAATTTAAACCACATATTTGAGTGCGCGTGCACGTGGGCTGGTTGACGAACCCATGGGTAAACAAACGCTTCACTTTTAAATATCGGCTTCCCGGGCAGTGTATAATCGTTAGGCAATCATAACATACATTTTTTCTCATGGAAAAGTGAAAATTACAGGTCATGGCTCCTTTAATGAAGTGACACAAGGGACTATTAAAGATCAGTATGTCACAATAACTGGCATTTATAGAGCTATCAAATTGTATTTTACCTCTTTCAGATTTCTTCTTTTATGCAAAAGGCTGTCTTGAAATGATTTCATTTTTTAAGGGGGAAAGCTATCTAAATAATAACTGCCCTTGCTAAATCATTAACTGTGAATACTCACTTTTGTTTTGTTTCAATAGCCACACCTTGGTCTGATTACTGTCAGACCTGTAGAATTAAAAAGTCACTTTACTATAACTGGTTCGACAACATGAAGGAAGCTAAAATATTTCCAAAAACAAACACATCATTTCATGCTCCAAAAAACTTTTAGAACAAACAAAAAACAAACAAAGTCAGTGACATTATCTGTCAGGAGAATGTTACAAATTTGTCACAAATCTCAGTGAGAACTATTATTCACAGATGGAGAAAATGGGGAACTGTGATGAATCATCCCAGGAATGAACAGCCATCTAAAATTACACAAAGTCCGTATAGAAAACTCATCTGAGAGTTCACAAAAGAAACCAGAACAACACTGTGAAGACTCCTTTCTCTCAGTTTAGGTATAATTTAAAACTAAGGAAGAGACTGGGCAAAAATGGCTTCCATGGTAGAGTTGTAATGCAAAAACTATTGCTGACCAAAAAGAACACACAAACTTGTCTCACTTTTAAATGTCTTGAGACTAAGACTTCTGGGATAATAGTTTGTAGACTGATGAGACCAAAGCAAAAATGTTTGAAGCAAATTCAGTTACATCTGCCATCAAATTAACCCAGCATTTCTAAAAACGACCATAATATCAACAGTCAGAGATGGTGGTCTTTGTGATGGTCTTGGTCTGCTTTGCTTCTTCCATACCTGGACAACTTGCTGCTCTCTACTAGAAAATCCCAAAGAAAAATTTCCGATATGCACATGAGACTGTGAAGATGACGAACTTCGAAAATGTTTGCAGAAAGAAACATGATAGTCTTTCTTTTCTTGAAGCTTTGCAACCATTCACTGCCTTAGTAACCACTTTTTCATGTTCTGGTTACTCAGTCAGACTGGTGTGTGAAATCTTGAATCAGCTTTTGAGTCATTGAAATGAAGCATGAACTTCCCATTGTGCATATTTTTTACTCTCTGTGTTAATAGGGTTTAAGAGTTAAGTTTCTGAGGATCTGTTGCATGTTTAAAGAATATTTTCAATTATTAAAGATGGAGAGAAAATAAAAGTAGGAAGGAGAAAGAAATTGGGGAGTCATTTGTTATGTCTGCAAGTGAACAATTAGACCAGTTATTTAGACTCTCTCTAGCAGCACCCATCTGCTGCCCAACACAACATGAAAGAGGATGAGAGCGTTATATTTGGACAGCTTTATTTGGTGCCTGTTATGAAAGTTTGAATTTCCAATGAATAAAAAGTAAAGAACACAAAAATGTAACAAACAAGTGTTGCATCCTTTTTTTTATTGTAGTATGTATGTATTTTTCCCTTCTCATACCAATGTGGTTGTCTTGACCCTTTTGGGTGCAAAATTAGTTAAAATGCTGTGAAATACATGTTCTTTTAAATTGTAGAGCTCGATGTAGGAAATGCCTTAAAATGTAAAACCCCTGTGTAATAACGTATACAGCTGTGTGAATATCACTTGATATCGCTGGGTTCTATCTCACCCAAAAAACATTAAATGCAGTTGTTTTGCTGGTCAGAATTTGCTATAAACATTTTCTGCTTCTTTTTTTGTCTTTTTACCTCTGCCAAGGTATGTTTTCACCAGGGTTTGGTTGTCTGTCAGTTAGCAACATAACTCAAGACGAGAAGTTATGGGTGGATTTCTATGACATTTTCAGTAAATGTCTCCAATGGGACTAGGGAAAAAGTGATTAGAATTTGGCGGTGATCCGAAAACCGGTATTACCGAAAGTGATTTTTTTTTTTGTGAATAACTACTGAACTAATAATTAATATCAGTGTGGATCCAGCTGCTAAAGGTATGTTTTCATGATCAAGGAATCTAAAGAAGTTACAACTGAGCTGCCTTAGCGGAACTCTGCACTTTCTTAGTGCTTTTCTAGTTTTCTTTCTGTTTCGGTGGTTCTTCACGGCCATTTTATTTCTTTTTCACTTTTTGGGTGGTTTGTGGTTTTCCTAACATTTATCCATTAGTGATCTTTCATGCTCTTTTGTTTCCTTGCTATTTTGTCTTTGTCTCCTTTTCTTCAGCTACTGACTGCCTGCCATCCATTCTTTTCTCACTTTATCTGTTTCTGCCATTCTGTCTTTTACACTTGCCAGAGCCACTCACTTCACTTGTAATTTCTTCCCCACTTTTAAAGATCTGTCTCTTTTTGTTCATTAACAAAGTCATCACCAAAATGCTTTCTTCTACACTCTACTCTACTAGCTACTCTAATCCAAACACAAAATCACAGTTTTCTCTGAGAAAAAAAAAAGTCTGTTAGAGACAGCCACAGAATGCTCAGTAAAAGTTGGTTTCTGCAGCCGGTTATGTTACTAGTTGTTTTTGTTGTTTTCTGTTCTAAGTTCGTTTTTATAGCAGCATTTAAAAAAATTATGTACATTATACAGTCAACTTATTACAAAATTATGCTTGTTTAGAGCGTGGTTCTGGCAATGTTTTGTGACTATTTCTTAAGCTCTGCATAATAGGTTTTTCATAAAAAGACCGAGGTGGTGGTCCCCCTGTTTAAAAAGGTGGACCACAGAGTGTGTTCCAACTACAGGGGGATCACACTTCTGAGCCTCCCTGGTAAGGTCTATTCGGGGGTTCTGGAGAGGAGGGTCCGACGGATATTCAAACCTCGGATCCAGGAGGAACAATGCGGTTTTCGTCTTTCGACCAGCTCTACACCCTCAGCAGGGTTCCTGGAGGGTGTGTGGGAGTTCCCCCAACCGGTCTACATGTGTTTTGTGGACTTGGAGAAGTCGTTCGACCGTGTCCCTCGGGGAGCCCTGTGGGGGGTACTCTGGGAGTATGGGGTACCAGGCCCCTTGATACGGGCTGTTAGGTCCCTGTACGACCGGTGCCAGAGTTTGGTTCGCATTGCCGGCAGTAAGTCGGGCTTGTTTCCGGTGAGAGTTGGACTCCGCCAAGGTTGACCTTTGTCACCGATCCTGTTCATAACTTTTATGGATGGGATTTCTAGGCGCAGCAAAGGTGTTGAGGGAATAGGTTTTGGTGGCCTCAGGATCGGGTCTCTGCTTTTTGCAGTTGACGTGGTCCAGTTGGCTTCATCGGAACGTGATCTACAGCTTTCACTGGAGCAGTTCGCAGCAGAGTGTGAAGCAGCTGGGATGACAATCAGCATCTCCAAATCCGAGGCCATAGTCTTGAGCCGGAAAAGGGATGGGTGCCTTCTCCGAGTTGGGGATGAGGCCCTTCCCCAAGTGGAGGAGTTTAAGTATCTGGGGGTCTTGTTCACGAATGAGGGAAAAATGGAGCGGGAGATCGAAAGACGGATTGGTAGGGCATCTGCAGTTATGCGGGCGCTGTACCGGTTTGTCGTGGTGAAGATTCACCGATCGATCCACGTTCCTACCCTCATCTATGGTCACGAACTCTGGGTGGTGACCGAAAGAACGAGATCACGGATACAAGCGGCTGAAATGAGTTTCCTCCGCAGAGTGTCTGGGCTTTCTGTTAGAGATAGGGTGAGAAGCTCGGTCATCCGGATGGGGCTCAGAGTAGAGCCGCTGCTCCTCCACATCGAGAGGAGTCAGTTGAGGTAGCTCGGGCATCTGGTCATACTGTACAATATTAAACGAATACTGAAAACTGAAACTGAACCAAAGTGCTGCATATAGCTGCATACCTCTGAGGTTGAAAACCATAAATAAAATATACACCAAAGACGGAAATAAGTGTTTAGAATAGAGTCACATTTATGTTGTAACAAATGCTGGTTGAATAGCTGAATAACACCTTGGCCCCAGTTATTAATTGAATGGTGGAATAACAGCACATTACCGTACCTTAGTGAAACAATGTAAAAAGAGATAAATGACATAATGGATTAATGGAATAGGGCTTTTTATGGTGGGATTGTAGGGATTGGGCTGGATTCAGGTTATAAACATTAAATAAAGGCTGACCAAATTGTTGTAATGGCAGAATAAGGACTGAATGGGCTGAAAGCCGTACTGTGAAGACAGAAAATGGACAGAAGGGAATCCTGTGATTGGCAGCTTTCTGATGTTGAAATTCAGGCTGCACTGAATATTTGTGACAAAAGAGGGAAAAAGACTTGGACAATGTGAGCAGTAATGTCTGGGTTAGGCAGTAAAGTGTGGTGGGGTAGGGTATGCAAATCCATAAGTTTACAGATGAAAATGTAGACATCAGTTAACATACTTATTTAGAGCGTCATAGAGCCTCATAGATAGAGCTGGGCAGTCCTTGACAACACTTTTTTTTCACTGTAGGGGCTCCCTTGGTGTTCAGTTGTGTTTGCCTGCCTGTCAGATGTCACTGCAACATATGTCAAACTCTATCTGGTCACATAGGTGCGACTGACATCAGAAACTGTCTCAGTGGTGTAGTAACCTGAGGAAGGTTCTTGCCTCTCTCCATGGGGAATTGTAGTAGAGCTAAGAAGTAGTTCATACCAGCAGTGTGAGGTTTTTGGTTGTTGTGGTAATATAAGTGTTACAGTCACTTGCATAACATAGAGATGCATTTGTTATATTGGCATCTGTCATTTCCAAAAAGGATTTGAATGCTTTCAAATCATAATTAATGCTTCTCACATACAATTGAAGTATTATTTTACTTCATTTTTTTAAAACCTCGTTTAACTTTTTATTTTTTTTCCCCCAGTGGCATGTAATAAAATGTTTGCTCTATTTTACATTGATTTTTATCCGTTTTTTTTTTTTTACCTAAGGTAACAGTGGAAAAAATTTTGGAGTTTTTTTTATCTTATCTTGTTTTGAGTATTTAATGTTAACTATGTTGTAGATGTACAGGAGCATCCCCCAAAAAGTGCTCCCTAAATTTGAGAATCTCAACTTAAAAAGGATCTTATAAATTATTTAAATTTAGCCTCCTTTCATAGATTCCATAATGTTTAATATATTTTTGAAAATTGAAATTAACCCCCAAAACCCTAGATATATACAAAATATGCAAACATTGTTTGTCTAAGATGAGAATCTTGTAAAAATGTAATTCATGGGAGTTTTGAAGCGGAGATGCAGTAATCTTTTAGAACTTTGTGCAGTTTGGAAACTGAATAGCTTGCTATATAACTCAGCCTTTTCCATCTATGCTTATGCTTTCTGGTCAATCTTCAGGCTCTCAACTTCATCACCCCATCATCTGAACCTGGCAATGCTGCCATGACAACTAAAGTGGTTCCTGAGTGCTTGTTGGGTAAACTGACCTCTCCCGTTTTATCCCTTCCTCCACCTTCCAGATCCGCCCTTTTTTTCGCTATTCTACTGACAATCTTACGTGAATTAACCCTATTTGACCTCATTAAACATGACAAACATGACTTTAGCCATTTAGAAATCTAAAATACCACACCTTAAAATGAATTTACAAGATAGTCAATCTGCTAAAAAAGATATACTAATGATCTCAAACACGGAGACTCGTAATTCTAAAGTTTGTAAATTATTTATAAAATACCTCACAACAGCCAGCTATTTCCATGAAAGCTTGTTTGTCTCCAGAGTCCCATTCAGTAGTTATGACTGGGTGGACTGGACGTTAGAAATATTTCTAGTGCATTAAGATCATATATGAGCTTAAAATTTTTTTAAAAAAAACATCAAAAAATATTAATCACTCATCTGTCTTGGCCAAATTGCTTTACATTGCCCTACAAAACTATACATACCACACAGATTTGTCCAGTTTTTGTCACATTACAACTATAAGTTTTGTAAATTTTTCTCAGTCAAATTAAATGAAGAAATTTGGTGACCAGCAGTGTTAAAGTCTTTCTTACATGAAATATATTTTGCAATAACTGATCCCAACTGAAGAAAGGTATCCACACAGCATAATACTGCCACTAAGTTTGATTGTGTTACGGTTGATGTTACGACTGAACTTAGTTTTCTGCTTATACAT
The DNA here is from genome assembly GCA_963556495.2 of Valencia hispanica. Classification (NCBI taxonomy): domain Eukaryota; kingdom Metazoa; phylum Chordata; class Actinopteri; order Cyprinodontiformes; family Valenciidae; genus Valencia; species Valencia hispanica. The sequence goes on along the minus strand of OY747717.1, from coordinate 12,462,072 downwards.
TACATTTTAGTCAGAGCACCTTCTTCCACATGGCTCTAACTTCAAATGGAACTTCTTATTACTCTTTTCCACTATTCTAATTTTTACATATTATTAGTGTATGACTAATAGTTATCCTGTCGACAGATTCTCCCACTTGAGCTGTGGGTCTCTACAGGTTCTCCAGAGTTAACGTGGACACCTTTACTGCTTCTCCGATTCATGTTGTACTTCCCCGACCTGTTTCTTTAGCTGGATGGGCAGAGTAGGAATTGGTTAAAATAACGTTGCAGCTATAATCAAAGAGCTTAGAGTAAGCCTCAGAAACAGTCAACTCATCAGATCTACAACATGCTGTTTTGATTATCTGTCTGGGAATGAAAGGATTGTACAGCTGGATTTTTAATGGCAATTGGAGTATTTCTGACAGCTTGGTGTATGGGACACGGTAACCTCTGATGATGGACTTTAAATAGAACTGCGCTATATTCAATATAGCACAGTTCTATATTGGGAGAACAAAAAATTGCGATGGTAATATTAAATATTGTGATAACAATTTTGGTAATCTGCCTCTAGTGCATTGAAAGGTCATCCAACTGGCCAAATGTATACATCAAAGGAGTCCAATTTGATTGTGGTTTTCCCACTATGAATTTTGCAAAGACTATTTGGATTTGACATATTATGAAGCTCTAATTTAAAAGGGACAAGGAAAGCACACTGTTTAGATATATGTCCATTGGTTTGATAAGGTTTTTCTTTTTTTTTCTTCTATTTTTAAAATAAGAGGGAGTGGAGCCTTTTACTATGAATCTGGTAAGGACTAACACTATTGAACAGTTGTGATCAATCTGCAGGAATAACCTCAAAACCTGAGTAACCATTTGATGCCAAGTCTTTCAAGGGTTTACAATGAGTTTTCCATTCAGTTACTCATATGTACCAACATAAATTGTGACACAGCTGTTCGTGAAATTGACCGTCTGCTATCAGAAGCAACTTTAGATTTATTGCTTTTATCAGGAGAGTCTTGGGCTGGGGTAGAGGCCAAAGGTTCAGCTGCATTAGGCAAGAACGTTTCAGGGTATCGGAGGTGCAGGTTTCCCATATGGATTTATTGATAGTAATTAATCTTTCATCTTAGACTTTATTAACGCAACTGAATTGTTTTAAATCTGAAAACTATTGAGAAATATTTGACCTCTTTGTTTATGCTTAATGCCTGATTGTGAGAATAAATGAGTAGTGAACAATGTCCTGCTGTGTTATTCCTCTGGCAGGAAAACCCCATTGACTTGATTGTGTATTATTATTGTATTATCATCCGTCTTTGTTAGTGTTCACACAGTGACATGCACAAATAAGTGAATGCAGTGGAAAAAAACACGGACACATGCAGGCTCCTGCACCTAAACAGAGAATGACAACAATACATTAAGGTATGAAACCCTCATGCATGCACAACCTCAAAAAAAAAGACTACCACACACTTTGTTTATGTTTCTTAGACCAGTAGTTTACTGTGAAACAAACAGAGGAAGAGGATATTTACCGTTTCTTCTGCAGGTTTTTTATTTCACAGTCCTATCAGCTAACAATTTAAGCATTGCAGTGAAACACAACCTTGCCATATTTCTTTGTTTTTTTCTGTTGGAATTTACTTTCACATCAGCCTTGCGGATCAGAAATTAAGGTTATGATTGGTTGTAACATGCAGCAAATGCATTTAAACCATTTGCTTATTGTTATTTACAACGATCAGTTTTACTCAACTTTTAGCACTAGTACATACCCAAAACATAAAGTGCCTCGCAAATGTTTAAGCACGTTGTCATGGTATAACCACGAACTGTAAATTCCTGGGATTTTATGTGAGTGAACAACACAAAGTATAGCATATCAATGCAATACAATGTGTAACTAAAGTTAACTAAAAAAAAGGAAATGAAGTCTGTAATGTGTGGTATACATTTGTACTTTCCTCTTAATAAAACCTATTTTAGCCCATTCCCATCAAATGTCCACTAATTAATAAAATGAGTTAACAAATGTATAATAGATTAGTTTAAAGACTGCTCCACTGTAAAGGCCTCTGAGGCGTGTTGGAGAACATTAATGTACAAACGGTATCATGTAAACCATGAAGAACGTTAAAACAGAAGAGTATCCCAAGTTTCTAACATCTCAGGGAGCACTGTTTAGTCCATCACTTGAAAATGAAATGAGTGTTGGACATCTGTAAGCCTACCTATTCATGGCCTTCTTCCTAAATTGAAAAGGGGCTTGTTAATAACAGAAACCGTAAAGAGGTCCATGGTAATTCTGGTGGAGCTGTTGGGATTCACAGTATATATTGGAGAACCTGTTGACTGGACACTAATACGACTTGATATTTATGGTAGAAGTGCAAGAAGAAAGCCAACTTTGAAAGAAAGCTAGAAGTCTCATTAAGAGTTTGATAGGGATATGTATTGGCAAGAATCTTGTGATATGATATGTATTGCGATATTGGGGACAATACGATATATTGCGATACTATGGGTAAGACTATCGTGATTTTTTTTTTTTTTTTTTACTTAATTTAACAGTAAAACTGTCACAGCATTCTAAACGTTCCAACTGGTTTTATGCATAACGTATCCAGTTTTATTACTAGATCTAGTTGATCCACTGGAACAAAGAAGGTCAAAACAGCCACCAACTTGCCGCCATACATTTATTTTCACTACAAAAATTACTCTCATAATTAATAGTTGCATTCAAATTCTAAAACATTAAATAAAAATAAAAATTGATACATTGCTTTTGAATATCAATACAATATTGTGACATAAAATATCCCGATATATTAGCGTATCGATATTTTCTTACATCCCTAGAGTTTGCAGGACCATGCAGAGACCTTTAGAGGGGTAGGTGCTCAAAAGGGGCACATAGAGTTTTAAAACAACTTACAACAACCTAACTTATAGCATACCATTCTGAATAACAACAACTGATATTCTTCAAGAATCTAATAGGGAATCGCAACATAATATATAAATGTCATCAGATGTGGAGCATGCAAAGTAAAAGTAGCCCTTTTTTATCTGAAAGGGTACAATGTTGCTGTTGAAACGCTGCGGCTGGGTTGTGTTGATTTCAGACTGTAGACATAATGGTAGCTGATTAAACAAGCATTATAAAGTACATTATGAAATGGTTTAACTTGCTGCTGTGTCTCACTAAATAAACCCTATTATCTGACTGGTTAAACTCCACAGCAACTCAGCCTCAGACTGCTTTAAAGATCAGACCAGCTCAAAGGGGCTAACTTTACTTTTCTATAGTAGTAGTATTAGAAACTTTGATATATATATATTTTTATAGTCGAGAATTGTTGGTACAGTTGGCTATTTTCGGCTACTGTTTATGTGCCCTTTTTAAATGTGAGCTGCAAAGGCTATGGGCCGAACCTTTTAGCAGCTGAAATTCTACAGCAGCAACTTCATTCCATTCATGGCCGCTCGCCTCCAGCCCAGATCTGGTGTGCAGCGGTGAGGACGAACCTGGTAACGTGAAAGTAGAGGGAAGAGTGAACCGAAAGTCGCCTGTACCTGCGTTTTGAGGCGTGTTGCTCATGTGAAAGTCGTGATGCCTTCTCTTTATACCAAAGTGATGGAGGCTGCCTGACCCAGAGCAGAGGGGCCGACTGAGGATGCATTTTTTTTCCCCTCCCAGCTCATAGCGGGCCAAGCAGTTTGTAGCTACAGCGTTGGAGCAGCCTAATAAACTGAAAGTCAGAAGTTTTCTCTTAAGTCAAACCACTTCTGTATTGGGGGAGGGACAATATTTTCCTTCACAAACAGGTCTATTTAAAAACATATATATATATATTATTGGCCATAATTTGGAAGTTGGAGGGCACACACAGCATTCTCGTTTCACTTGGTCAGTTGCTACAAGACAATTTAGTAACCTGTGTATAGGTAATCTAGTACTCCTGTATTATTGTGTACATCCTACTTACCGTCAGCCTCACTTGCAAAGCAAAGCACCCATGGATGTGGAGGGAGAGGAATGTCAAGGATGAGCATCATGGTCAATGGTCATCAATGGTCATCATTCAGATCATTTTGTTTATCTAAATTACTATTAAAAGTTCAAAGTTAATGTTAAGGGGCACATGCAGGCCTCCATACACACACACTCTCCAAAGAAAAAAAGAAACAGGTAGGTAGGTAGGTAGGTAGGTGCTTTAGAGTGTGTGTCTCAGTCAGAATTGATTAAATGAGCGAAATACAGGGTAATGCCGGAAAAAACCCAGCTTCAAGTGGCTCACCTTCCAGCAGGGCAATGTCCCTATGTGATCAGAACTCCTAGGGAATGATTTGGATCAAATAAAATATTTTGGAATGGTCAAATCAACATCCAGACCTAAATCCTACTGGTTACTATTTATAAGACTTTAAAATTGATGTTAAGAGACACACTCTAATTGATCTGACTGAGCTTGAACTATTGGCAAGAAGCAATTTACAACCCCGCTCTACGTTGTGTTGTTCTATCTCAAAAAATGCTTATTAAATAAATTGAAGTTTGCAGTTGTAAAGTGACAAAGTTCAAGAAGTGATGATACATTTCCTAGTCACTGTGACTGGTGCTTTTATGCTGTTAAAATAGGTTAATAAATTATGCTCTTGATGTTCTGCTGGAAGTTTCTTCCTGTTAAAGGGGAGTTTTTCTCTCCACTGTCGCTACATGCTTGCTGATGATGAGGGATTGCTGTGAAGTCAACAATACAACGCTGTCAACTGTTGCTGCACGTTCGACTAGGAGGAGTGAATGCTGCAAATCAATAGTCTTTTTCAAAAAACAATGGCGCCACTTTGCTGCAAAGGGGAGGTGGCATCAGGGAGCCTTTGGTCATTCATAATTGGTCAAGTCCGCGTTACGGTAATATTACTATCAAGTTTGGTGGCACAAATGCCACAACATTCTCGCCTCACCATGCCGCCACGGTGCATTCAAAGGACACAGTAATACCCTGATATGCCACCATGGTGTGTCTTCTTGTAACAGGCTAATGACTCGACTCGATGCAACCTGCTGGGTTTGCTTAGATAGAAAGCTTTTAAACTGTTCAGAATGCATGTATAATTGAAATGCAATTACTTGTAAAATGCCTTGAGATGACATGTTGTGAATTTGTGCCATATAAATGAATTGAATAGAAATGTTAACTGGCTAGATATATATGGCTAGGTGAAATCGTCTACATGTCCTCTGGAGTTGAATTCTTAACTTGCTACCCTCCAATGTTCCTATGGCTTAATGTTGGAGTCATATCCTCTTGATGAGTGGTATGGAGTTTAAGTAGTTCCACTTAAACCAGTCTTGCTGTTTTTATATTGCAATGCGCAAGAACTGCTAAGCCATTATTTGGCTCCCCAGTGTGCCAATGCTGAGACAAATGATTTTAAATCCAATGTTGATGCACTCTAGGTGGTCTTTACATTTACCTTTTAATTTTCATACCCCACTGCTCAGCCCTAATATGTCTTTCTGACTCAGCCCAAATCGCTTCCTTTCTAATTCCTTCAAATGACAGCCAGGCAGATAAATCAACATGTTTAGTGTGAAATGTTTCCAATTAAACAGGACGTTTGTTAAGAAGCATTCACGGACACCGCTGGATCCTTAATTGTCTGGGATGCCAGTGTGTGATGCATATTAATTACGTATTAACCTCTCATTCTCAAATGATACACACACACACACACACATTGAAATCCACACAGACGCATTAGTGTGTATTGCATATTAATTACCCATTAGCCTTTGCACCATGCATTAAGAGCTGCGTGGCATCAGAACGACAGCCTGCCCAAGGGCAACATGCAGACCCGCGCACACACACATGCACACACGCACACACACAGACACACGCATTAATACTACATAAACTCTCTTTACGGGTTGCATTCACAATGAGGAATGAGACATTTCAAGCATCCATCCATGACCATAACTAACTAAACCACATGAAATGTAGCTGTTTTCAGGTATAAATATCCATCCATTTATGTTAAGTGGTTAAAGGATTTAACCTGGTCATCCTAATCTAATGCTGTTTTAACACAGTTTATATTTTTAATATGAAATAGTCTTAGTTAAATAAAAATAAAATGGTGGGCTTGAGACATATGCTTGTCATGTGCTGTTTTAGAAAGGTCAATTGTTTTTTGTTGTTATTTGAAATGTATATAACCAAATATGTGATTGTGCAAATAAGCAAGTATTCTTAGCAAATGAGTATTATTCTTAGGAATAATAGTTGAAATTAATAGGATTGTAATTTGGAATCGACAATTTGTTATAATGTAAACCTTTGAGTCCAAGTACACATCCATAAACTAAAACATAACGTAACTTCCACGTTTTCATTCTAGTATTGACATCCACACATTGAACATGAAGGCAATCTTTTGAGTGGGATTTTGTCTTAGAGCCCAACTTGAGCTTTATTCTCAAGACTTAGCCAGGATTTAGACACCTTTTTTCACTGTCTCTGTCAGTTTTCTGTAAGGTTCAATGTGGCATGGATGCTTGAAGTAATGCCTTTTTATTATCCCATTTGAGGTAGTTGCACCCACTTATCGGCTTCCTGGGTCAAAGATGCAATGTATTGATTATAGAAAGTCTGGGCAACAGTGTTGGGAAAATTCAATTTCTATATGAACGAGTTCAAAGCTCAGTTCACACATTTTAAAATGAACTAGTTTAGTTCGTAGTTCATAATTATTATTTTATAGTTCTTTTGTTTCAATATGTTGCACCGAGCTATTACCCTTAGAAAGAAGTGAATAGTAACTAGTTACATTTACTCAGTTACATTAACTTGAGTAACTTTGTGGAAAAAATTACTTGTATAAGTATTTTTACTTCATTGGACTTTTTACTTTTATTTGACAACATTGCTATGAAGTATCACTATTCTTACTAGTGTAAAATTTCTGGATACTGTACCCAACATGAGTAACTTCAGTGAATGAAGAGCAAACATATTTTAATCAAAAATGCATGAGACACAGACACACTTACAGCTAATGTTAAAGTGAGGCCTCTTGTTTGTACAAAAACTTTGTTCAAATATTATTTCCCACCTTCTGAGCCTGTTGTCCCATTTGGACATAGTGAATATACAGTAGACACCATGCATGCCAATGGAAGTACAGTGTGTGTATGTATGCGTGTGTGTATATATATCGTAACTCTATATATATATATATATATATATATATATATATATATATATAGTAAGTATTTGTATCATATATTTTTATTGGAAACATTTTTATTGTGTGTTTCTTATGCTTGAATTTGTCATTTTGTAGCGTTATATGTTTTTATTAGTCTTTACCATACCAGAAATTGCACATAGCAATAATTTTCAGTCTGATGACATCATGTTTAAATATTACTCCTAATGTTACGATTAAATAATTACTCAGTACTCAAGTAGCCTTTTAATAAAATACTTTAAATCTTGAGTCATTTCTTTGATAGCGACTTTTTACTTTTATTTGAGTAAAAATATGTTGAAGTACTGGTACTCTTGAGTACAATTTTTGGCTACTCTACCACCTCTGCTCTCAGATCATTGAAGCAGAAGTAGTGCGCGGTATGCATGGGCGGTGCGACTCGGTGAATAGTGTTGCCAGATCTGATGTTTCCCCTTTATTAAAGCCCGTTGTTAACAGAATAGGCATTATAAAGAGTAAACGCCTCATCAGTCGCGACTGTCTGTTGTTTTAGCAATGGCTTTAGCCAGGCTTTTGTCTGGACAGCACCATGAAAATCTAGCACTCTCTTGAACAAAATTATACTGCAAGATAGCGACGTTCACAAATGCCATAATGAGTACGCTCACTATAACGTTCATCTGACAAAATACAGTCAGTTGAGTTCACGTTCACCAAAAATATGAACGAGTTCATGAATGATCGTTCAATTAACTTTTTCAGGCACAACACTGCTGGGCAACTAGCTCTATGTTACAACTGCAGCAAAAACAAACCAGGGCCGGGCCAGATCAGTTTGTTAGGATCTTGGATGGGTCACACTGAGGTTTACAGTGAGTGGGTTTTAAGAAATTGACAAACAAGTATGACATAGTAATGTGATACAAAGCAAAGGCAACAGCTGCATCACCTGATCTTCACCAGGCTGACAAGAAGTGCACCTACTGTCGGAGCTCCAATGTGGAAATGATGTGACAAAATCCAAACACAATGGTAATTCTTTATTTGTTGCATTTGAATGCAGCCAGGAGTTTTACTTTTTGGTGCAGTAAAACAAAGGATGCTACGGAAACTGTGGTCTTGACTTGTCATGAGAAAAATTCCAGTCCAGCCCAGTACATCCAAGACAAAGACGAGCCCTGTAAAAATGTAGTTGATTCATTGACGAAGCAGAGGTTTAAGATGTGGGCTTGAGGCATAGGTCTGTCTCGAGAACTACAGCGCTACCATAAGCTCTTCAAAGTATAAACACTGCCTGTATATATTCAGAAACTCCACTTTTTTTTTATTCACTCACCCTTTTATATTGTCATAATGTACCTGTCTTCTGTTTGGAATCAACCAATTTTTTAAATACATGTTTTTGAATATTAACACATTCTCCAGTTCAAAATTTATAGAAAAATACTTTAAACCCTGAGTAGTGCACTACAAAGTTCGATTGTTGAATTTAAGCAAAGGCAGAGGTTGACAGGTTTCCACCAAGTCATTGATTCAAAGACACTTCTGTTTCTCCAAAATAAAATTCCTTTGTTTGTTTAGCTTAACATTTCTGATTGGGTAAACTTTACACCTTATTAGTTTTAAAAAACAAGTCTTACAAGTCTTATGTGGTGAATGAATACTGTAGTTCTGAATGATTTAAAAAAAATCTAATATGTTAAGTAGAAAACAACTAATTATTGTTAATTATAATCTACAGAAATGCAGTGTCATACAGAGACTATGCAGCATCCATCTGATTAGGACATGTTAATTTAAGTTAGACTTGACTTGGACATGGGGAAAAAGAAAACCTTTTAAACATCTTCAGCCAATAGCTTAATTTATTGGCCTATGTTCCTGATTTTACCCCCAAATCTTTCAGTGCACGATTAAAAGAAGACAGTCAAATTACTGCATGACACATTGTAAATGCAGTTTTGTCTCATGTCGGTATGACATGACATATCATGCCGTCACATATGACCACAAAGAGTCTATTTATACTGCCTAATAATGAGGTTTTATGGTGTGAAATACCTTGAATTTCATGAGAGATTTTAGTGGCGTGCAATTGATTTTTCTTCAAACTATTTTGCACATTTTTTATTGGAAATATATATTCATTTTTATCCTTGTAATTATATGCATCTTCTAAAAGGAGACCATTTTTTACTTTCACATCACAAACGAATGTCTGTGTTTCTCTGCAGCATTCTAGCTAATGTTTCTTTCAGTCGTATATTCCCAATTCGAGCAAAAACGACTGCTGCTACAAGAGACAGCTGAATGTGATCCTTGCCAGGATGTTTATTAGATGAGTATGGCAAATCATTGGACAAATCTAGGTGTGCATTAAAAATAAGTGGACAAAGATTGTTGTTTTCTCATGAAAATCTGTTGTATTGATATGACTGTATCAAAACAGTCCATCCCATAGTATTAGATTTGTTGGTCTGTATATGTGGAATGAGCTGACACCCCATTTTTATTGACTGGCCTCTAGGGATTTGAAAATGAAGTCAATGCGAGTTTTACAATAGTAATAAATGTCACCTTCCTTTGAAGTCATAAACGGGCATGTTTGTTTTATTAGACCTTCAGAAAGTGGATAGTGTGAACTCTGACCTACATTTATTTTCATGAATCGAGGCTGTTCTCAATGATGAGTGGAGGGGGTCAATCTGCAGCTAACTTATAGTACAAGGTGTGTGCGTTTATGTATGTGTATTGTAAATAATGTGTTGCCTACTTAGGATATGTTTTGGTCCCTTTGAAACCAGTCATTTTGCCCAGTCATAATATTGTAGATCATTGTAGGTTTTTTTTAAATATAGGGAAGTCAATACACAGTCCTGAAAACAATAGAAATACAAACTTTTATATGTGTGTTAATTGCTTGACAAAGAAGTCCTACTGCTTTAAAAAAGACATAAGCTTTCTATGGCGATATTAAAGTACATCTAAGACTACATAAAATTTAAAGTTTATACATTTTAAAACGAATGTAACAATTTTCATCCATTTTTAAAAAACAATTCCAGCTGCAACCATCAGGATTTGTTGGGTTTGCCAAATATCAAATGATTTTTCTTATGAAAGCCTTGTTCTCCAGTGTGATTGTCGGGGTGTGTGTGTGTGTGTGTGTGTGTTGGGGAGAGATTTCGAGGTGAGACTCAGAGTGATCCAGGGCAGAGGGAGAATTTTTCAAAAGTAATGTTCCATGACAACAGACCAAGGTTCTGTCAAGGTGAATCAGAGCCAGTGCTGCCTAACGACTTACACACACGCACGCACCCGCGCACATATACACACGCACACTATCCCACCAATCCTCCATTGTCTCCTTTTTTTCTCCTTTTGTATCCCCCATGTCTCGTTCTGATAAACATGGCTTCTATCTACTCCTGTCCTATTTCACTTTAAACATTGTTTTTTCTTTCTTTGTCTTTATTCTGCTGTCTTCTAAACTCACATTAAATTATGTAGGTGTTGTATGCTTCATAACAGCCATACAATGCCAACAGTAGTAAAACAACTCTTTAATTCTGTGGACAAAGAAAGAAGACACATAGCTCTTTAATCATGTATACTCCTGGCTCTCTGATACGTACTACAATGCTATGAAAAAATATTTGCCCCATCACAGATTTCTTCAATTTTTTGCTTTTTTTGTCACACTCAAAAGTCTCAGATCAATTAACAAGCTTCAATTTTAGACAAAGACAAGTTGACTAATTAAAAAACAAATTTTTCTATTATTATTTCATTTGCTAAGGGGAAAAATATGTCCAAACTAACCTGGCCTTATTTGAAAAATTAATTGACCCTTTTAAATCACAAATAAACTATGATTAGTACCAGTTTTTGGAAAGCCAGCATTATTCACACTAGCCAAATCAGTTTCACTTGAACTTAATTTTACTTAAACCTGTAGAACAACATTTAGAAGGATAAAAGCAAACAGGTTATGATCTGATCTAAAGGAGTTAAAGATCAGGATTAGAAACACATTCCTTTGTAACATGTTCTAGTGAAACCACAGTGAGGGCCAGTTTAGGTCACAGTTTATAAACGGCTAAAAAAGATTTTGAAGTGGACTAGTTGAAGTCTGGAAATAAATCCATTTGAGACACTGTGTCATAACCTTAAGCTGGCTGTATATGATCAAAGATCCTCCAATATGGATAAATTAAATCACTATATTATGCAACACCTTATGGCTTGTAAGTTCTTAACTACAAAATATCTATTAACTGCTTTTTCCTGTGTAATTCTTATCATGGGGCTGGCCCCTGTGTGGTATCCCCAGCTCAAATGTGTATTGTTTGACATGTGTCTGGGTAAACCTCCAAAATCAGAAAAAAGCTATAAGACAGTGATTGGTGGGCCTGAGATTGAAGCTGTGGCAATAGATTGTTGATTTATTCTCAGGTGTTAAAATTCTAACTGCATCGCCCTCCTGTCTATCTGCCCCACTTAGATCAGCCATTGAAAGTGTGTGTTTTTAAGGAGAGAAATTGGCTGTTTCTTTGCATGTTGTTTATGTTTGTTCTGTATGTGTGTCAAACAGGGAGCTGTAATTGTGCAGCAGATGTAAGTGCAAAAAATTTGACAGGTGCAACTTGTATATTGCTGAACTCAAGCCTTTGAAATAGGGTGGAAAAAAACAACTGTAAGGGAAATGCCTCACTTTTTGATGAAGACAATAAAACAGGAACAATGCGACAAGACTGAGGGTTCACGAAAAGCAAAAATCCCAAGAGGAACATGAGAAGAAATGTAACTTCAAAAGAACAAAGGTAGAAGTGGAAAATTAGACAAATTCTTGTTTCCTTTTCAGGCTCTACTGTTATCTCTAATGAAAAAAAACTTAAAATTCCAACTAAAAAACTTAAGGGTAAAAACAAACTGTTATGCATTAGCTTCTTTTAATTTTTTTAATCTTACGTCTCACCCAAGGCCTGCCTACTCTTGTCAGTTAGCAAGTCTCTCCCTAATCTCTTTTTTCCCTCCCTCAACTCCTCATACAAAACTCTTTCTCTCTTTCAGTGTGTAAAATGGGGTTTTACCGCTTACAGTTGGAGTCTTCGGCTTGCAGTAAATGTCCACCTCACAGTGTGGCCAGGCAGACGGGGGCAACAACTTGTAGCTGTGAAGATGGATACTATAAGATCGACTCTGACCCCCCTAATATGGCCTGCACACGTAAGGATTTCTCACCCAATTTGTTTCCACAAGTTTACTTGTTTTCAATTCAATTCAGTTTATTTATATAGCGCCAATTCACAACAGATGTCATCTCAGGGCCTTAACAAGAAGTAATTTCAATACATTTATACAAACATTCCAATCAGTTAAAAAGTTTCCTATTTAAGGAATCCCAGCAGATTGCGTCAGTCATTGGCGTGAGGTTGGGGCCCCGTTGATGCAGACTTGTGACATGTGACACTATGCATGGACTTGTATCAGATGTTCTTGAAATGATGATGTTGAGCAAAAAGTCAGCTTCACAGTATTTAGACAAATATTTTAGACAGAAATATGAAACGTGCTCCTGACTAGCAATGCTACAGGTTGGGGCAGTTTCATAATATCTGACACTCGGGCACATCCCGGTTTAAAAGTGCTTGTATAAAATGCAACCATGCATCATGCTCTTGGTGCAGCTGACATATTCACAGAGAATGGACCAGCAATATGTACTGGGAGTTCAGTTTTGTCTGAAATAGTCTCTCAGTTTTAAATAACTAACTTCCTTAATTCTCAGTATACTGTATGTTGATTGCAGAAACCAGCATGTGCCTTTATGACACTCTTCAATCTGCAATCTTTAGCTAATCAGATGGCTAACTTATAATACTCCTGATTGTTTTTTTGTAATGATGTAAGCTATCTCTATCTTTTTTTAGGCCCTCCCTCTGCACCACGAAATGCAATGTCCAATGTCAACGAAACCAGTGTCTTTTTGGAATGGTCCATTCCATTGGAGACGGGTGGCAGGAAAGATGTCTGCTACAACATCCTGTGCAGACGTGTTTTACCAGATGGCAGAGGATTGGAGGAGTGTGGCCCCAACGTGCGTTTTCTGCCACGCAGACTTGGTCTGTCTAACACATCTGTGATGGTGGCTGACCTGCAGTCACACACCAACTACAGCTTCCTGTTGGAGGCTGTCAATGGGGTTTCGGAGCTTTCCAAAGACCACGCAAAGCAGTATGTGACACTTAATGTGACGACAAATCAGGCAGGTATGTTGCACTTCGTTTCTGTTTTGCTTACTGAGCATTCTCAGACTTTACATGTGCAGTTTATTTTCCAATTAATCTGGTACACTTACCATTTTCATATACACCCCATTACCGAAAGAATATTAACCATAATAATACATTTTCCCTTTAGAATAGAAAAATATTTGTTGTCAAGATTTTTTTTTTTATCTTCCAACTAATCAGCCAACGCAGATAAGCCTGTCTGGTTCCTTCCAGGAACAAATAGCTTGGTGTGAAAACAAAGACTCCAGATGACCAAATTATCACAGTATTTGTCCAACAGATCTGTCGCTGTATTAATTTTCGCTTATGAACTGTCCCTGTTATCAACAAAAAATGAATTTCCATTGCTTTCAGATATGTCATCACAAAAGCAGCTTGGTCCCTTCATTTGGGGGGAAACATTCCATAAACAAGATTCACAGAAATCTGTGGCATAATGAATGTTCCTGATTTGCAAACTGTTGTGCGTAAGGGTTGTGTGTGTGGTAGCAGGTGTTATTTTGCTTTCATGCCAGCAGTGATATATCATTGTGATAAAACAGTTTGCTGAGCATGTTAACTGTAGGAAGGAAAGTACTGTATGTGGACATTCCTGACCAAATGTCTAGTAAAGTTGCTAAACTCAATAGACCACCCTGACTTTGGACAATGGAGAAAATAATTACAGTTGAACCAATATTTACATACACACTTTTCTTGATTTAATTTTCCCTGCTTAACATCAGTTAGCATTCTAAAACGATTTATATTTGTTAAATGCAAGACTAATGCAACACATTTTTTGTTACTTTTTATAACTTTCTAACATGGGCGGTTCTAGACAGGGTCAACGGGGGCCAGTGCCCCTGTAGAACTGATCCTGGCCCCACTTATGGCCCCTGTACTGCAGAAATAATACTAAGTCAGTTTTTTAAGATAATTTAGGACAGAAACCATAACTAAATTATCTCTTGGACCAATTTCATTTCTTACCTTTAAAGTGTTATTTTAACAATGAGTTAAAAATGAATGCGTTGAACTTTTATCTTCAGCCATATTGAGTTTTATCTGCTGGATCAGGAGCCACAAGAGTCCCTTTGGCTCATTTAATATATTAAACGATGACATTGAAATATTGTTTCCTTCTTTTGTTTTGTGCCCCCATGAACAAACTCTGTCCCCACCCTGGCCCCCCTGATAAATTTGGTCTAGAACCGCCACTGCTTTATAACATTGTAATGCCTTTAAACAATCTGGTAAACCTCAGAAAAGGATTTCATGGCTTTGTAAGCTTCTAATTTGAAGTTAACAATATTCTAGTTTAGTGGAGACCCAGCTTTGGGTGTATTTTAAGTCAAGACCTTAAACATGCTTCCGTGTGTGACATCAGAATCAAAATAAATCAGCTAAGACATCAGGAGGAGACTTGTGGACCTCCAGAAGTCTGGTTCATCCGTGGATATTTTCAGATATGAGAAGTTGCCAAGTTTATCTCCTCATCTTTGCAAGTATAAACATGGGAACAGCTAGTCATAATAACTTTCAGGAAGGAAATGGGTTTTGTGTTCTGGGGACGCATGTGTTTTGGTCTCAAATGTTAATAAACCCCTGCACAAAAGCAAAAGACCTTATGAAGATGCTTCGGGACAGCTGGAAAGAAAGGGTCATTATCCAAAAAGAAACTAGCCCTGTACTATGATGTGCTGACAGGCTCATTTAGAGAGATCAAAACCCTTTCTCCAAAAGCAAAAAAACCAAACATCTGACTACAGTTTGCCAGTGCACTGAGGGGTCGGATAAAACTAGAAGTGAAGTCTTTGCCCCCAATGACTGTTTTTGCATTTAGATGAAAAAGGAGGACGCTTCCAAGCCTGGAATCACCTGTAAAGTATGGTAGTGGCAGTATCATGTACTCCCCAAAATAGATCTCATCAAGAGAAGAGAACCAAAACCTTTACCCAAGCTACAGAGTTTAAATAAATATATTTTTCTAAATGCTGAGGAAATTTAAATAAACATCTGAATTTGAAAAAGGTTGCAAAAACTCTATTACTTTGGTATTCAGGAAAAATAATTAGTTTTGTTAATACTAACGGGCCTTAACCATGAGCGGTCTAGGCTGATTGAATGTCAGACTCAGTAAAATAAATAAGTTGTTTCTTTCCAGTTTATATAACTATGTTTATGATGTTTCTTTAGCTGTTTTAGAGCTCCTTTTGAAATGAAAAACAGAGCTCATATTTGCTTCTGTAACACATTATCATGTTTATATGCAGTATCCACTTGTGTAGTTTTTATTATTTGCTTATAATGATCTGTTTAGCTTGCAACGTAATGAAATGAGAGAGATGGGAGATTACAGTTCTCCTGCCCTAGGCCTCCATCTGAAGGAAAAGGGAAAGAAAGAAAAAACAGCATTGAAGGATAGGGTTTGTTGTGTTTTGCTGAACAGATGGCATTCTGGGATTCAAAGAGCAGTAGGTAGTATTACTAGCAGCCTCAGTAGGAGTAGTAGTGATTATAAAAGGGCAGATAGCAGATATGGTATATGTTGAAGGCGGATGCCTGCAGATAGAGACGGGGGCAGATGTCTGTCTAACAGTCAAGACTGCTGACAGTTCTCTAAATGTCTTGTCACTATGGCTGTCAGCGGACTGAGTGGATTACACTGGGCTATAAAACTCAGATTCAGGTTATTGAAGTTGTAGCTGGATTAGCCAGTCACAGGACCAAATGGAGATTTGGGATTAAATTAGATTACACTCAAGAGACGCAGACAGATAAATTGCGCAGCTCTTTGGCAATGGGTGGGTTAGGCTCCAGCTGCTGTTAGTAACCTGATATGGTGCTGAATGGTTTTTAGAGAAAGATGCTCCTCTATGTTTATTTTAACTTATAAACTATTAAAATAATAGAAATTGTGTTTAGAATGATTTAATCACCTATATAATCTGGAAATGAGCCCTATCTATACAAATACTTTATTTTTAATTTAAACTCAGAAAAGTTCAACATAATGCACAGCTTTAGGTTCAGCTTTGATGCATTTAACAGATGGAAAAAAAGCAAATCAGAGCTTTTGGGACTTGACTTACCAATCGCCGATAAAAGCTGATCAAGTCAAAATTCTGATCACCGGACAATGCTAATAGTGTATTTCTACTTTGGAAAAAAATCAGTCTTTCTTTAAGTCTGACCTGTTGATTCAGGTTGTTTTTAATGGGACAATATAAACTCACTTGTGTATTTATTTTTAATTTAGCAACTAAATGTGACAAATATTAACCATAAAAGAAAAAGATGCAGCAGGTTTGTAAGTATTTGTTTTGGATAGAAAATGAAAGCATAATAGGTAACCCCAGTATAGCAATAATTATATTCTTACATTTCATTGAGTATATTTAAGACATTTCAACCATGTGCATTACACTGGTCAATATTGTAAGTGCATTTTTGCTACATTTAAAATAGCGTAGCATATACATGTTGGAGTGAGTAGTACAAACTACACCAAAAGGAGATGACAGCAGCAAAAAAAGGTATTGTTAAAGAGATGGTATGAGTAAACGACTCCCTTTTCTAAACTGGATTTGCATATTTTTGTTAAACTGCAAAAAAACAATCAGGATCAGTAAAGTGGAACCGTTCTCACATTGGGATCAATAACACAAGATAATCCCCTCCGGCCAGTTGTAATCAAAACAAACCATGCTGTGAGCTGGAAAATAAAATTGTCTGCACAGCCAGCTGTTAGGCGAGTGCTTGTAGAGCTTTTAAAAAGTGCAACAAAAAGCTATAGTCACTAATGCTATTACCACTTCCTGCTATTTTTTTCCTCATTATATTACTAGAACGACTGTGTTAGAAACGTACATTATTTTCTTTGTGTAAACATTGCTTTGCAGAAGTATTTACACCTCTTGAACTCTACAGTTTCATATGATAGGCCAGCACAAGGGGGCACATAATTGTGGATACAGCAATTATTTAAAGGTCGCTTTGGATTAATAGATTAGAGGAGAAAACGGTATCAGAAAGACAAAATAAACTTTAAACAGAATGAGATTCTTAAAAAACATTTCTAGCTTTTATCATATTTCAGAGCATCAATGTGAATATGGTGAAAAAACAACTTTTAGTCATGTATCTCACAAATTAACTATTTTGTAGAAGATCAGCAATAGTTAAACCACTGTTTAAAGAAAGCTGTAAGGAGGTATGTTTGCAGTTTTCCACATGCCATGTAAGGCACAGAACAAACATGTTGAAGGAGTTGCTCCGGTTAGATGAGACAAGCGTTTTGGCATGCATGCAGGAAGAAACATAATGCTGCACATGACCCTCAGCTAAACCACCCTAACTGTAAAACAAGGTGGGAGTAGCATAATGCAGAATGATAGGTACTGGACAAATGTAAAATAGATGGTAATCCTGTGAAAAACCTGGTTAAAGGCTGCAAACGAATGAAGCTGTGGTGGAGGTTCACCAAACAGCAGGACAAAAGCTCTATACATGCAGTCAGAGGTACAGTGAAATGGTTTAGACCAAATATCCATGAGGATAAGCTATTTTTGCAAATATTAGTGGGCATATATTTTAATTTTTAAATGTGCAAAGCTGGTAGGGACACACTTCAAAAGACGTCCAGCTGTAGTTGTATTGGTGTAAGTACATTTGCATTGCAGGTTTTTCAGACTTTTATTTGTTAGAAAAATGTAAGTAAAATGTTTAATCTCTACCTTCCACTTCACAATTCTGCCCTACCTTATGTGGATGCATCAGATAAAGTCCTACTGATATGCAATGCAGTTTTGTGGTTGTAGAGTAACAAAATAGGAAAATAATTATGGGATATTGATACATTTGGAAGGCTCTGTATATTTGCATCCCTAAAAATAAAAAACCTTTGCAACACCATCAATACAAAAGTTACCGATTACTGCTGTCATTTTGATGACACTAAAGTCAGTCCTAATGAAATTAACGTTACATCTGAAGCAACGTTTGTAATGAGCTGTTTAACTCCCTCTGATCCACCATCCTTTGACTCAAAAGTAATTACCTCGTGAGGACCTTGATCACTGCAGTAAGGTAACGCTGTCAAATTTTTGTGTTGTGGCTGTGCTTGTTGACTGTGTTTTGCCTTTGGTGGTAAAAAGCAAGCGAGACAGAACTCCAGAGGGAGCTGGGACCGAGAAACGCTCTGACTGCTAGGAAGACATGGAGGACCTGCTGTTTGATGTGTGCACAGTGTCACATGTGATAAGAAAACCATGAAATAGGCGTTTTTATCAAATCAAATCAAACTTTATTTATAAAGCGCTTTTCATACAAGAAGTTGCATCACAAAGTGCTTTACAGATTAAAATGAACCCACATAAAACCACCTTCCCTTCCCTCCTCCACAGATTTAAAAGCATGGTCACAGTTATACCCCCCACCCCCCAACCCAACTCCCATGCACACACACCGTTGAAAGAAAAAGTAAAAAAGGACATTGGGCCGAGTGTAGATGAACCATGCAAGGAAACGCCGTCAGAGGAGCCATCTGCCCCGGCAGCGGTAGATTAACAGCAGCAGCCGAGGCACCGACACAGGGCACCCAGTGGAGGCAAGGCCAAGACCCCCACCTCCACCCAAGCTCCACCTGGAGAGCACCCAGGGAGCCACAGCCGACCACTGCTCCCGGGGCAGAACGCTCCCACAGAGGAAACACTGGAACGGGGATTAAGATAAATTAAAGTATAAAAATAAACAGTAAATTAATGTGCTAAGATTAAATAGTCAAACTGATAAAAAATATAAACATATAAAACATGCATAGCAATAAAACAGACAGTAATAAATAATAATCAGTTAAAAGCTAGGCTGAAAAGGTGAGTCTTGAGCCTGGTCTTAAAAACATGAACGTTCTCTGCAGCCCTGAGGTCCTCTGGCAGCCTGTTCCAGAGGTGAGGGCCATAAAACTGGAAAGACGCCTCGCCATGCGTGTGTGTCCTGACTTTTGGGGTGACAAGGAGACGGCTGCCAGAGGAGCGCAGAGACCGCGAAGGTTTATATAGTAAAAGCGGTTCAGAGAGATAAGAAGGCCCGAGACCATTAAGACACTTAAAAACCATTAAAAGAACCTTAAAGTCGATCCTGAAATGTACGGAGAGCCAATGCAATGATTTTAAGACAGGTGTAATGTGCTCCCGCCTCCTGGTTTTCGTCAGGACACTTGCTGCTGAATTTTGTAGTAGTTGTAAACCTGATATACTCTTTTTGGGAAGACAAGAAAGCAGGGCATTACAGTAATCAATTCTACTGGAGATAAAAGCATGCATCAGTGTCTCCGTATTGGCCCGAGAGAGAATGGGGCGGACCCTGGTGATGTTCTTTAGTTGATAAAAACCTATTTTAGTAATGTTTTTTATGTGAGGAATAAAAGCCAGCTCAGAGTCAAAAATCACGCCCAGGTTCTTCACTTTTAAAGAGGGATTAAAAGACAGTGATTGTAGTTTTGGTAAAAGTTTCTCTCTCTGAGGCTCAGGACCGATGACTAAAACTTCAGTTTTGTCCTGGTTGAGCTGGAGAAAGTTTTCTGCCATCCAGGATTTAATGTCTAAAATGCAGTTAAAAAGTGCATCCATTGGCCGTATGTCATCGGGAGACATGGAGATGTACAGCTGTGTATCATCAGCATAACTGTGAAAGTTCACTACATGTCTTCTGATGACGCTGCCAAGAGGGAGCACATACAGGTTAAAAAGCACTGGGCCTAAAATCGAACCCTGGGGCACACCACATTCAATCCTATGGACCCTAGAGGAGCAGTTATCTAAACTTACCATAAAAGTCCTGTCTGTGAGATAGGATGTGAACCATTTGTGAACAGCACCAGAGAGGCCAATCTGTTTTAAACGGGTTAAAAGAATAGTGTGGTCTACTGTATCGAAGGCAGCGCTTAGATCCAGTAGAACCAACACTGTCGCCCTCTGTGCATCATAGTTTAATCTAAAATCATTTAAAATCTTTAGAACGGCCGTCTCTGTGCTGTGATTCACCCTAAAACCAGACTGAAATTTCTCCAGGACATTGTGCTCATTAATAAAATCATTAAGTTGAATTAAAACAATTTTTTCTAAAATTTTGCTTAAAAAAGGTAAGTTAGATACCGGTCTAAAATTGTTAAAATCATTAAAATCTAAATTGCTCTTCTTCAACAGTGGCCTCACTACCGCCCCTTTTAAAGGCGGCAGGAAAGACCCCCGTCTGAAGGGAGCAATTAATCATGGTTAAAATCTCATCTCTAAAAGATCCATAACATTGCTTAAAAAAGGAAGTGGGAATCGGGTCCAAAACACATGTGGTGGGCCTCACTGAGGAGAAAACTTTATCAAGAGTCCCAGCTTCTACCAGGACAAAACTGTCCAGTATTTCCTCTGGTAAAGACTCACACTCAGATTTGTCTAAAACCATGTTACTCTGAGAAGATAAAATATTATATCTGATGTTATATTCCCTCTGAAGTGGTCTGCGAACTCCTCACAAAGAGTGTTTGAGGGGGTTTTAGGAAATGCAGTAGTAGCTCTGTTAAAAAGTTTATCAATGGTGGAAAAAAGGATTTTGGAATTATTTTTATGTTCCGAGATTATTTTGGAGAGGTATGAATTTCTTGAATTTCTTACTGCATTGTTGTATAATTTGAGAAGATCTGTGTATATTTGATGGTTTATTGTGGTTTTACTTTTCCTCCATTTTCTCTCTGCCGCCCTACAATTTCTCTTCATTTTTCGGAGGTTTTCATTTTTCCACGGCGTTGCAGCTTTAGATTTTAAACTTTTAACTTGAAGTGGAGCAAGCCGGTCAAGAGTGGACTGAAGCCTTCTGTTAAAATCCTTGACAATAAAATCACAGGGGGCAGGTAAAACAATAGGAGGATTCTTTTTAAAAATTTCCAGAAAACCTGCAGCCACTTCAGGGATTAGATGGCGCTTCCTGACAGTTCTCACAGAGGTCTCCTGCTGAATAAAACTGGTGATGTTAAAAAACACACAGTAATGGTCAGAGACAGCCAAGTCAACAACAGAGGACACACGGGTGGACAGGCCATGCGTGATGACCAAGTCCAGGGTGTGTCCTTTGTTGTGAGTTGGCTGCATGACATGTTGGCTAAAATCCATATAAGTCAGGATGTTTAAAAAATCTGTTGATAAAGGATCTAAAAGGTTTTCTATATGTAGATTAAAATCACCAGCTAAAATGATCCTTTCAAAGGAATTGTGCAAAATTGATAAAAACTCTGTAAATTCTTGAATAGTCCGCTCTCTGCTGATAATAACAGGTATGAATGAGGTAGAGCAAGGTCCTAGTCCAGTATGTGAGTTACTGTTCAAATCAGGGATGAGTTCATAGGAGCAGGGACCATTTGCACATCAGGATGTGGCGGAGGAATCAGAGAGGGCAGGGGCAGCTGTGGCCAGTGTAGTTGACAGGGGGGGCGTGGACATGCCAGGCTCAATGTCCGAGTGCCTTGTCTATTTAGATGGAGCCCATCTGGTCCAAACAGGTGCTTCCTGCCCCAAAAAATTTTAAAATTGTCTATAAAACCAATATTGTGAGTGGCGGTGATGGAGGAGAGCCAAGTATTAAGGGATAAAAGTCTGCTAAAACGGCCAATTCCTCTGCCGATAGTGGGAGTGGGGCCAGAAATAAAAACAGAGACGTGTGTTTTCTATAAGATTAATAAGGTGAATAAAATCAAGCTTCAGGAGCTCAGTTTGCTGTTTAGAAATGTCATTGGTGCCAGCATGAATCACAACTTTACTCACAGATTTGTGATGATCAATGAGCTGCAGGATCTGTTCGGTAATGTCCGTGACAGTGGCTCCAGGGAAACACAGTGTAAGGGCTCCTCTCCTCCTCACGTTTCTGATGATAGAGTCCCCGATGATGGGTGTGGTGGGCGGCGGGTGTGCAGGCGGATGTTTGCGCTGGGCAGAGGATCGTTCACCATCCAGGACTTGCTGTATGCCAGGTGTAGAAGCTTCCCCAGGACTGCAGCGATGTTTAATCGGCGCCGAGGGCTCGTTCCGTGGGTTCGGGGTGAAGTGAAGCACTCCCCGGCGAGTTCTGGCTGCAGCCCGGGGTTTGGCGCGACGTGGGGGGCTGCGGGAGTCCGGCTGTTGCTCCTGCTGCTGGGAGGGATTAGGCGGCGCTCCTACGGAGCTACGGCGACCAGGGGCTGTCAGAGGAGGGAAATCCGCATCCAGGACGCTGAAACGGTTTGATAGAGGCAGGCAGGTTGGAGGAGAGCGGTGGCGGCTGCTCCTACCCTGGAGCACCGGAGTGGAGCTGATGGGGGCTTTTGGTTTAGCCCCCCTGCTGGAACCAGCGGTCCTCCTCTGCTGCAGATGTTACGCGGGCGTTTGGCACCCCGAGTCCGCCTGGAGGCCCAGCGATGGATCCTCCCCCCACAGCTTCGCCGGGCTGGCAGCGGCGAAAGTCCGGCCGAAGATGATGTCCACGTCGCGCTCATGGTCCTGGATTTAGTGGAGTGTTGAGATCCTCTGCTTCAGCTCCATAACCCTCTGGCTAAGTTTTGCGCAGCCATCACACCCAGGACTGCAGGTGAGTGGAGGCATGGTGGGGGAGAAGTAATCTGCGTTTCCCACCGATTAAAATGATCCGGTAAAAAACGTCCTGGTTATTAATAAGTCAGTGGGGTTTAAAAATCAGTTAAAACCGGTCTTTAAAAAGGTTTAAAACCAGTTAAAAACCGTGCTTGATAGGGAGCCGGTCTTGGCGGGCTGACAGACGCTGACGCATTTTACAGTATCTCTGAAGTCGTGTTGCACAATAAAGTGTTGTCGTGAGGAGGTGATCTTGGAATGTGAAAAGTTGGGGAGGGAGAAGAGAGACAAGACGAGGTAGAGGCAAAGGGGACAAATTGGAGAATTGATGTGGAGGACTTTGATAGGAGAAGGAAAAATCTCGAAACAAACAACAAATAAGGAAAAAGGAAAAAAAGCGTATTGTTACTGTTTAAATCTGCTTCTGCAACAACTTCCTTTTGAGTATTAAAATTAGATTTTTTTGTTTTGTCCAATTTTTAAATAAAATCAAGCTATTGATCAACTAAGAAATGTCCCTCCTAAAAGTGTTTGAATTTGGAACGTATTTATGTGAAATAAGTAAATATTTGCATGCATGTCTGTACAAGGAATGAAAAGTTTTTACAGTGGGTCTTATTGGTAGGTTACCGATAGTGAGGCACACCAAGGTTATTAAAAACTTATGGTTTCAGTAATTTCAGCAACAATTTAATTATGTTAGAAGCAATATGGATAATTGGTATATTTTTACCTCTACCGAGGAGGTTATGTTTGCGCCAGGGTTTGTCTTTTTGTTTTTGTTACTTAGCAACATAAATGAAAAGTTATTGACGGATGTTGATGAAGTTTTCATGTCTGCTATGGGACCACGAACAAGTAATTAGAATTTGGGGGTGATCTGTATCACTGTTTGGGGGGCCGGGGGGGGCTGAGCTGCCTTGGCGAAAGTCTGCCTGTCCGAGTGCTTGTCTAGTTTTTATATAAAACCTTTCAGACCTTTTTACTTTGTTTTTTTGTTTTAACTTTTTTATAATTTACCTTCATTTTTTGATACCATGGTATTTTTACTCGAGGTCATAATAATACTGTGAGAATCTCATTCCGGCCCAAGTGTATTTTACACCCTGGTACCAAACTAATTGGAGCCCTGTGGACCTATTTAAAAAAAAATCTTCACGTGAGCATAAAATTGCAGGTATACACCATTGCAATGGCCCAAAACTGCCTTAGGAATGCAAGTGAAATAATCTTAAATATTACCTACCCTCTTAAAAGTTGTTTGTGTTGGATTATTTATCTCTCACTACCCCTAGTTTTAATATCAGCATTGTAATTATCCTTAATTATGTGAGATAATTATGCAAAAGCCTTTCTAGACTACAGCTTAATTTATCCTTATTTTAGGTTATTTGTGTAATACTTGTAAGGGTAGGGCCATTGTGCATAATATACGTGTGCTTGTAGATGATTAAAGCTGTTGTTGGCTATTCGTCAAATAAATTGTGATCCATTGCCTCTGCTTGTTGACAATGCATTTCCTTTTGCTGTGGCTGTGTATTTGCTGTTGTCTTATATACAAAATAAGAAGAGGGGCTGAAGGAATCCAGTGAATTGGTTTGGCGACTGTATGGAATCAAAACGTGTAAAAGGGCAAATGGAGAGTAGCATCAGATTTTTGTTGGTATGTAAATGGTAAATGGCCTGCATTTGTATAGCGCTTTTTCAGTCAGAGGACCACAAAGCGCTTTACTCTACATTCAGTCATTCACCCATTCACACACACATTCACACGCTGATAGTGGCAAGCTACTAGATTGTAGCCCTATCTGCCCTGGGGCACACTGAAAGAGGTGAAGCTTCTAGACACAGACCCCACTATCTAGTAGAGTTACTGCAGCCTGTGTGGGTCTTTTCTACTTTTTTAGCATTCCTTGAACTGAGCAAATGAATTGTTGACAACCAAGTTAAGCCTTAAGCCTTTTAGATGAGCAATCATCTTTTTTTGGCCTTGGTTGCAGTTTTAATACAGCCTCCTCGTTTCAACTTTAGTGTGCTTGCATGCTGGATCAAGGAGAAAAATATGCAATTGAAACCAGATATATACATATACTGAATAAAAACAACCTTTTTTTTCTCACTGACATTAAATCAGACTTCTGCTTTAGATCAGTTAGGATTATCAAATGTATTTCTATATGCTAGAATAATAAAACGTTTATTACCTTCTGCAAATTGACTATTATTTCAAATGACTATCTTTAAACAAGTTGGAAAACCCATTAATTATGTCATGGTTGATTACAGAACCTGAGTTAAATGGAACCTATGGATGTACACTGGAAAATCTAAATATGTAAACATGAAATGTTTCTAAAGATGAATGGAGCATAACTGCTCCAATTAAGATACTTTTTTTTTCAAATACAATTTGTGTAGGATGTCACTGGCAAGTACACAATGCAAAGCCAGGCTGCTGGGATCCTCTCGTAATCCTGGCATTATTGTGAACTGTATGCCCAAGGTGCTGTTCGTGCTATGTTGTTTCCCCTGCTTCTCCTGTGTCTGCCACGCAAATCAGCTGACGGCAGAGGTGCTCACTCTTAGCGCCATCAAAAAGGTGTGTACAATGTTCTGTGCACTGCATTACCCATACAAAGCGGTCTCACACAGTATTGCTCTGTACAATAACATTCTTATGGTGGTTTGCCTATAATTTTAAAGCGCAGGCACAAGCAAATGTTAAAGAATAGATTTTCTTTTATTGCATGGCCAGAGAGGGTGACACGATTTAGTTAGTATGCGAAGCCATAGTGCAGGAATTTTAGAACACCGTTTCAATTTTAAAGCACGTGGGGGGTTTTTTTTTGGGGGGGGGGGGGGGGGTTGTACTGCAGGAATATTTTGTGAACTTCAAAATATATTGCGTCATGAGAAGAAAAAAACATTATGCAGAAATTTGCAAGCCACATCCTAGTTGAAACTTGGGCACAAATGTGTCTTCCAAATAAATCGACCTTAAGAAGGCCAAATTACTTAAAAAGTGACCACGATCTCGATCTTGTAGATAATTTGTGAGCTGTAAAGATGTGTGCAAGCATTGACTATCAAGCCTTTGAAATCTGATTTAATTAAACCAATTCTCTTTCTTGGAATTGGCCAAAAGTCTAGCAAACTACTTGTGGAATGGATAACCAAAATGTTACAATGTAATTCTACCAAACCAAAGAAAAGGTGGGTTTGCTCATTAATTTAAAGTAAAAAAAAAATATGTGTAATTATTCTGGCATTATGCATAAAAAAGATTGGTAATTCTGTTTAAAAAAAGGAAAAGTGGGTTGGATTTAATGTCATTGAGAAAAAAACGTAATTCTATAAATTGAATGTTAATATCTGGTTTTATCTGTACATACAAACATGATGTTGTCACTGTTAAGATTTCATAAAGTAGCAGTAGTCAAAGTATATAGGAGAGGACTGCATGGATTATTTGTTTAATTTGAAAAACATTTATTCAATGTATTGCTTGTTCTGACAACTCAAACATGCATTTCATTAATAGATACATTAAATGGAGGCCATGTGAATGCTATATACTGCTTGTCCGAGATTATCACAAAGGAGCAGGCGGGGAAAAGGTGCAATCATGATTTCTAATAAAGGCATCTCCCTCCCTCCACACTGATTTATTGTGCTCCTATCTTTCTGACATTATCCAAGAATCATTATAAAATAATAAACCAGATAGTCTAAAGTCCGTATTGATTTTTGTCATGGTGTAGACAGATAGAAGTCTGACAGGGTTATGTTTGGCAATGTAATAATGTGCTTATAAGAAGAAGGGTGTGTACTCATTCACTGAAGTGGTTTATCACGCTTTTCTAACCTTTCTCCTTAAGGAAAATATTTATTATCACTACTAGTCTTAGAACAAAGAGAACATTATTATAATGGCTGCCATTATGACACCACACCAGT